>JAHDVE020001156.1:0-149592 GCA_022606495.2 Halesus radiatus
AAGTGTTAACAAGGTGAAAAAATGTCACCGAAATGTTAAATGTCATTATTGATATACGATCTATTTTATGCGATCCAAATATTGAATGAAGAAAATTTATTTCCGTTTTCGGATGTCAAAAACATATGTATGTTTCAAATAAAACTGAAGAGAACCGAACTTTTTTTGCTTATTATAAGCTCCGTTTTGTATTGTTTTTCGCGGTAGAGAAACGTCAAATGTCTAATAATAATTTTATAGCGGGCATCTGTTTTTTGTGCAATTCACGATTATTTTATTATTTCGTTATGGTTTTACTAAATGTAAGCTAGATGTCGATACAAATTTTATTTTAAAGCTCTGACTTGATGTATATAAAAAAAATAATGTATAAAAATTAAAAGCCAATCTCAACACCAGTGTTTCACACCTACTGGGGTGGGCAATTTACGTCAGCACCGATAGCAAATATTTATATATTTATATGTGTTATAAATAAATAAATTAAGCATATTCAAAAAATACATATGAAACCAAAAGATTTAGTTACCGTTAGTTTATCATGGCGATATTTTAGGAATATATCTCTTAAATTTTCAGTTTCTAATAAGTATGTGTTTTATGTCTTAATGGTGTGGATCAGCTATATTATGTTTACTTTACTATAATGTGTCAAGTATTTGTAATAAAACATATTTACTTAACCACTTTTAGCATAAGAAACTTTGTTGGCTTACCTTCTGTAAAAAAATTATATAAATCTGTTAAAAGCTGTTTGTTTCTTACAAATAAATAAATAAATATATTATTTATTTTATATCCACGCGAAGCTAGCAGTCCACGATGGAGTATCCTGATGTATGGCAGTGAGGCATGAAACTGGCAGAGGAAGGATGAAAGCAGACCGAATGCCGTAGAAGTGAGATTTCTGTAGCGAATGTGTGGTAAAATAATGTATGATCGTGTGAAAAATGTTGATTTTGATAAAAAATTCAAGGCTGATGTAAGCGTAATGAGTAAGATTAAGAAAGAGACGATCAGAAGGTTTGGGAACGTAGAGCAAATGAACGAAAGAAGGAGTATAAGGTGAATATATGACACATATGTAAATGGAAGAAGAAGCCGGAGACGCCCAATCAAGTGAATCACTTTAGTCGGGCCAATTCAGAAGTCAGAATAATAGAAGAAAATATATGAGGCGATGTATAAATGTAAATGAAACAAGAAGTGTATCCCAATATCGAGTTGTTTGGCGATCCGTCCTCTCTGCTTACTCCTGCAGAGAAACGGCGTAATGGCTAGTCAGTTAGTTAACTATTTATTTAAACTTTTTTAAATATATATACCTACTATCTCCGGACAGTTGGAACGCTTGTAATGGATTAATTTAAAAAAAAATACACTAAGAACGCCAACGACTGCCAAGTTAATCATGTCAAGCTGTGGGTACCCTACCCCCTGCGGTCCAGGAAGATATAAAAATAGATAAATTGGCTCTCCCATTAAGAAGGTTGTGCATCACTGGTATCCACGATTAGTCCACAATAGTAATAGTGTAGTGTGTTATTGAAAAATATATGCGTGTTAGGAATTTGCAGGTTGGAAAGAGGATGTCACAAAAAATATAAGTTGTCACTCACCACCGTCTTCCACTGCACTTTGCACGTCACGTTTCTCAATAATATCAGTTCTTTTACTTGAATACATGCACTTGTAACTTAGTTTAACGGACCGGCGATGTTTCTCATAGGAGGTTATTATTTGCACTGAACTGTTTGTTGAGATGACACTTCAAGTTCTTCGTGACAACACTTTTTAGATAATTGTGCCAATAATTAAGAGAAAGGTAAGGGAAGGAAAATAAAGGAAAGGAATATTCTCTAACAATGCGATTGCAGCGTATTAACAAGGCAGACAAACCAAAACCGGGACGTGCAAATAAGGTTTGAATATTTTCGCAATTAATTCGTTAATTCTGCATTCTAATTCTTTCAATAAACGCATCCTCAGTATACAACAATTTACAGCTCCAAATACTGTATCACAATAATTAATATTTATGCTTTCGAATTGAATGATTATAATTATTTTGATTAATGCTCCAATTATAATATTATAAAAGCACATAAATAGGGAGACTTCAAAGACCACAAACTCAGTTTGGCATATTTTGCTATAACGGCAGTCAACAGATACGGGAATGCGAAATAATGTTGTATGCGGGATAGTTGTCTATTCTTCTAAAGACGTTTTCAGATTGTGGTGAAATCATAATGAGATATTTTTTAATGAAAATACTAGACAACTTTATCCATTACTTTAAAAGATAACAAAACAATTGTTTTTCCGATATCGTATTTCCCAAGAAAGTATTTACAATGACAAAATGATAATGACTGACCGAGTTCCCATATGTACGCGTGTGCTGATAAGCGGTTAATGTACTATATTGTTTATTTTATTGTTGTTAACTACTACCAATGTTGAACTGAAGTCATAATCAATAAAACCATTGGCAGTTTCCTATTCGTATGGAGAAATAACCCATTGGGCTCGTATATTACGACCACCACATATGTGTTCTTAAAAACATATTACAAAAATTGTCCTAAATCTTTAGCTTGAGACATATTCTAATGAATAACTACTTAGAATGATTTACATTGCTTTTTGTCAATTCATAATTCAATATGGTATGGATTAGTACTTATAAAACTTTTAAGACAAATAATTCTAATATAAAAAAAACATCAAAATTTATATTTTTCAGAACTCATACTAAAAAAATTTAGAGTAAGAAAATAAAATATTCTTGTGCCACGCAACTTTAGAAATATGCGCCGGGTTCCAACCCAGGTATCTTGGGTTCATTTTATCGACTGGCTGAGTCCTCCGTCGAAATATGGGACTAGGTTTTCACATATTTTCGGGTAAGTCGTAACCCGGATATGTTTATATTCATATTTAAAGAAAAAAGAAAGCTGACCAAAGCGATATTTTGCCATAGGGGTAAACAGTAAGGATGGACCGCAATATGACTCTGTCTAAATACATACTTCTGGTAGTTTCACAATTTTACATCGTCTCATATATTTAATTATTTATGCCCAAATTAGACATTATACTTAATTTTTTTTTATCACTACAGTATGTCACAAATTCAAATAAGAATATGTTAACAAAAAACAAACAAAAGTTAATGAAAAACATATATATGCAAATCGTCCCGTTAGAGGTAAAGGTCACCATGTATCGTACAACTAGTATGTCACTTAATGAATTTTACCTCTGAATTCACAATATACTCTTTCTCTTCTCTGTTTTAGAGAGAAATTATTTATTTTACAGGGGATAATAGTAAATAAACCTTAAAAAAATGTTTCCTTGTTTTTCCCGTTATACAGAATTTTCCCGTAGACTGGAAAAACAAAAAGAGATTCATCGAGTTGATGAGATCTAGTTTGAGTGGAATGCCGTAAACTTAATGACCCTACTTTACGATAGGAAAACGAATCAAATGCGTCGTAGGTGGGAAGCTTCGTCCAACTACAAAGCAGTTGATGGCGCTCATGTATCGCACACTTGTTCAGTGTTTATCTGTTCTTTATTATTTTGCTCGGACGTGTTCTTATGGCACATCCTCAAGAGCAAGTGCGATAAATGGCACAGCTAAATCATTATCATCACTTCTCGTAAAGTCCCGATACATAAGCCTTTTAATTGAATACGTACGTTTGAAAGTGCGTTCAAGAGGGTATAAGTAAATCCAGCCAACATTTTATGGACAAGCTTTAAAAAAAATTCACTCTTAAAATGTTCTATTTCTCTGCTTATGAAGAAAGTAAACACTGGAAATATCCGATAAATAATATTGAAATGAAGTCTAGAAAACACCACTAAAAATGAATGCCGTTCAACATTATTGTAATAAGTTTCGACTTCAACCTTTATTAAAAGAGAACAGCAACTAAAAGTGGCTTAAAAATATGCTTTTTTAAGCTATAAATTTTATTCGTGGTATAATCACATCCTCAATACTTGTTTAAAAAAATGAGATTATTAAATGTGACTTTCATGATATATAATCAAGGTACACTGTGTCAATGACGTAATACTTTTTTTTTGTTTACAGAGATTATATCTTCGATTTTTTAGCAGTGTCCACATATGTGTAGTGGATATGTAAGGTGTACACATTGTTGTGGCATGTAAATGGGGGGATGGGTAGGAAGAAGGTTCGGTAGGAGAGAATGCGCCACGGTGGGTGTCAGGGTTGTGTTTCTGGAGAGTGAGGAGACAAAAATATCAGCGTGACCTACCCAGGTGTTGACCCTCCAAGGCAGGTACGTCTTTTTCCGGACAATGGTTAGCTCAGATCCGGTGCAGCAATGAGGTTTCCTCTCTCTCAGAGTCGAGTGAGTTGACCGCAGTCTTATAATTGGGAGTGAGGCAATTGCTAATCTACGTTAAATGAGGCGAGGGAGTACTTTCAATCTCAGAATTTATTGTATAGTGATACTAGACATTACACGTTATGTGCAATCGTATAACTAATAGAAAGGTTCTATTTCTGACATCGAGTTAATATCTTTCTCTCTCTGATAAAGTTCTAAAACCAGGTGTATCAATTACGGCAAAGGCAAGTACAACACATAACATAGGGTAGGTAGAAACAGCTTACATGAGGAGATCGAAGCAGTGGCGTCTCACATTAATATGTTCGATGCGGCCGGCGGGAGCCGCAGGCAAGAACCCAAAGCGTCGGGCATCTCCACACTGAGCTTAAGTTAGTTTTAAATTACAAGTCACCATCTTAGGTGTTTTACAATAAAAGGGCACGATTAGCTACGGGGCTTCAAACCCGCATGCGAAAATACGTTGCCTATTAGATTTGGTTGACAAAATGGCATTTTAGACGCGAACTCTTACAGAGTCGCTGTTGACGGTTCGATTGTCCGATGGGAAGTCAGTGGTGAACAGAAGTGGTCACCGAGCAGCAGTGGGCGCTCGGGAGTCGCTTCCTGTTACCCTGTTCTGTATGGTCGGTAATGATTGTGTGACTCTCATTGGTTGATTATGAGCGGCAAAATAACCTGATTGGTTGATTACTGTGAACTTTGGAGGGACGCATTGTAATTGGTTGCCCAGCTATTTTGTTATGACGAGAAGCTAGAATTTAACGTAGGGTCACCCTTTTGTTACGTATTAGCATTCTAAATCAAATTGTTTTATTTTGTGTTATTCTAAAATGGCTTTGCTTACAATTTTGTGCCATAATTAACTCGTAACAAATATAATTAATGATATCCGAAAACATAAATATAATCATAATTAATTTATAAAATTGATACGACTCATTTGTGTGGGAAACATCGATCTAATTTAATTTAATCCTGTAGTGTAAGTTTTTTTTTAATTAACATTATTTTTTAAAAAGAATATAAAAGTTTTTTATTGATTCTGAAAAGTTTTTTATATTCGATTGGATTGGACTGTGAAGAGAACAATTTTTTTAACCCGTTATTTAAATATTTTCTACAGATTTTTTTTTAAATTACCTTAAATTATTACGGATTAAATAATTTTAATCTATTCATGGAGGCCTAATCCCATTATTTTTAAGGAAGATTCCTTATATTTTTCCTTAAGCTTAATAAAGACATCTTGATTAACTGCGGAATTCCGGTGAGACATAGTAAAAATATCATAAATAGATTGTTAAGGGGAACGGCTGCGGTGCCTGTTTCATACAAAACAGAATTTTGTATTGATGTCCAAAATACCCATCCAAACTGAATGATCTATTTTTTTTAAATAAAGTTTTAGTAAATATCTAGTATGGATGAGAAGTATTTTATTTATTTTACCAGTTACAGTTTGTTCACACAATATGACGAGCAAAATGTAAGCCTTACAAATGTCGCAGACCAAAGACTAATTGACAAGCTACAACCAATTAAGCGTCTTACCCCTTTCGGTGTATTCCTCCCAGTTACTCCATGTTCTGATAAAACAACAGACTATTGGATTCTGTTTATACTCACATGAGGTTTATTTTATTCGGATACTTGGACAAATAATAAATCGATTCGGAAAATGATTAAAAATAACAAACCAAAATGTCCCTGAAACCTTAATGTTCCAATCGGAACACCATTGTGGAGTAATATGTAGAGAATGATAACTATGGTGACAATATATGATTAAAAATGGTATGGAACTCTTAATTCTAAAAATCACCCTCGTTTTCCTAGGCAAGGTCAGTCGATAAATATTGTAGGAAAAAATTCAAATTAATTTTTGGATTTCGACTATTATTGTGAAAGTATACAATGCATATATCTAACCCTTTATATCAGATAGTTCTTAACTGATTTGCTTCTGGTATGGTAATATTAGTTTATGGGTCTATGAATTGAATATTTTATCTCCTGGTTGATGACAACTATTTTCACCTAATTTCATAACAGCTGCCAGGATACAGGTTCTTTTTAAATATTTAAATAAGAGTCCGGACAGGTGTGCTTAAAAAATGTATTTTTATGTATGTTCCGAATCCTTCACCGTCACTTCTCATATTTTTAACAACAACAAAAAAAACACCAGAGATAACCTACATGCGTCTTTTGTTCCGCACTTCGTGAGATTACATAGAATTTTTGTCTTGACATTAATAATTGCTTCGGAGCGAAACAAGCAATCACATCGTACAGCGCAGATGGATGCTTTGCTTGTTTATCTCGTGTTACCAACCGGCTCGTAGGTGAGCCGAGCGTCGCCGGAAACAGCCGAAGGGCGCCGAACTTTCGGCGCCGCGACGTTGACGGAACAACAGAAACAAACGACTGGCACCGCTGGCGTCGCACGGATGTACCCGATCCGGAACTCAAGCACGATCCAATGAGTTTGAAAAAGTAACAATAGAAAAAAAAAACATAAACAAATGGAAAGTTTTATACAATATTGTAACGATTGTTATTCTGCCATCGGATGCGGGACAGTCGTTTTATCATATCACGTTAAAACATATAAAAATAGTGTATAATTAATAAATACGCATCTATTGCTAAGAGACATATTATTTAAAGTGTTTGTAGACTGCGTGTTATTTTTGTTTGTGATAAATTCTACCCAAGACCGTTCAATTATCATCAATCGATCCATCATTTGGCAGGAGTTGAAAACAAAACTTTTCAGTGCTTCATTAAATAGAAAACGTAGTCTCGATTCCGTTGTTAAATAAATCATTATTCGCAGTAAAATATAGAGTGGCTTTTTATGTGTAAAGTATTATCAAAACTTCGTTTAACATATCTTACTTTAATATCAAATAATAAAAATAAAATAAAAAATCAACAGTAGACGTATGTCGCGCACAAATGCAAAATATCATAAAATATCAAATACATATTTTTGGAAACGTTTGGGGCCAAAGTGAATAAAATAATAAATTGAAATTTGTGGCACAAATAAGTACGTAAAACTTCAACATAATTACTATTGACCAAAAACGACCAGAACTTGAATAAACATAAACTTCGATCTAATTCGTGTGAAAACAAACTTTTCTGATTTTACAACACAGTGAAGTTTTATTTTTGACTGTTGTGAAAGTTTTGTGTTGGGATGTGAAGAAAGCTTAAAGTCATTGCACTTTTGAAAAGGTGAGTTATTTTGAGTATGTTTATTATTATCAATGTTTCTCCATCCCTCTTATTTGCAGATTATTTTGTTGGTCCCTTACCCAAAAATGTATCTATTCATTAGTTCTTGAATTATTATTTTTTTTTTACGTATTTATTAAAAATATTTTAATGTATCTTAGTCTCTTTCATATATTTTCTAGGTCATGTACATATTTATTTAAAATATTTTAATATATCTAGGTCTCTTTCATATATTTTCTAGGTCATGTACATGTTCATTCAATTTTCTTTTTATATGGTAATTTAGTGATATTACTACGATTAATGGTGGAAAATCAACATCTTCACTAGGAATTCTTGCTTTCCCGTTAAAAACTTCAAAGTAAGCAAGCAACTATTCATAAAACTACTTGCCTAAAAAAACTCAGTAAATACAAGTTCCAAAAAATGCAAAAGCATTTTATTTATTTAAAGACATTTCGGGGCGACCTCTTCACTGCAGTACCATAACTCTTCTGCTGAACATGCAGAATGCATTTTATATATGTACTGAACTCTTAACCCACTTCAAGATATTACTACTAGCCGGTAAGCACCTACTTGGCTGAAATGTGAAACGTTCATTATTTATATCCAGTTATGATGGCATATATGGTACTTAGGTTATTAATACTAGGTGATCATTTTAACGAATTTTAACAGACTATAATTATTAACGTCGTCATTGTGTTGATGAAGTAGCATCCACGGTTGAGTTGTCTTGGTAATAATATGTAAGTTGTTTTAGTGCTTTATTCAGGACCCAAACACTTTCAAATATTGAAGAACAATTAAGTGAACCCTCTTGGGATAAGCTCTTCCTGATACAATATTGTTGGTGTGGTGGTTTTCAATCGTTGACTTTAGTACACAGGTTTCGCTTTAAATTATAGAAACTTAATATTTTTGGTAGATGACAACAAATATTCCCAGCTTAAAATTAAAGACCAAAAACGGGTTTATCGAAGGAAAGTGAGTAATTTAATTATTTATTCAAACTTATTATTAACTTGCATGGATCGAAGCCTCCAGTTAGATACAAATTGTTGTGATTAAATGGCTTTTATGCTTCTTATTTAAAAAAAAAAATTATGCCATAGTTAGTAGAAACTTATTACGTTGGCTTATCTCATAAATAATAAGGGTGCCAGTTACATCTGTCAAGTCATAGGGATCAATCCTGGGTCCGCTGTTATTTATGCTTTTCATAATTGTATTCCTACATGTTTTTTGCACTATTTGTTTTTCTTGTACGCTGATGGTACAAAAAAAAACAATTTTCCGTTGTTAGGAACTTAAATGGTTATCCACTCATCGAAAGAGATCTAGTAGGGTTTGAAGCGTTTCTCAATGAAAATCGAATTTCTCTAAATTACAACAAATGGAAACAAACATGTTTCACTAAAAAAACCAGCGCTATCATACACTATTTTTAGATGAATAAACTATTCACTAATAAGAGGACCTAGGTTCACGTATATAGACATAGAGTCAGTCTGGAATCTAAAACAATTCCCAAATATTTAATTTCAAATAATTCCTTCAAAATGCACACAATATCTTTTTTTTAGTAACTAAAGTATATTGAAATCGCAAAGAAAATATTAATTAAGATTTTCTCTTTATTGAAATGAGCAACATTCAGAACCCTTTTTTTCCATAAAAAGTTGGAATTTGATAAAAAAACATCTTTTTGGTATAAAAAATAGAATCCAAAAACTTTTTGATTGAGAAATCTCGGATATAGAAAACTCTGTCACAGTACGCCACTGTAAAGTATAACTTTAATCTGTTAGCTTTCTTGACAAATTTGATATCTTCATAAATTTCGTATCGATACGCACATTGAGAATATTGTAAATACAGTTATCTGCATGCTAGGCTCTGTTATTAGAAACAGTCATGTATTTAAAAAATCCGAAACATGCATTCTCCTCTACTAGATGCTGGTCCACTCTCAACTTGAATACTATGCCCTCATATGGAAACTACTTTACGGTAGATTTCTAAGGCAAAATTGAATTTAACCGAAATAATTTTTAGAATTGTCTCAATTACAGAATGAGCGAGCCAAAACGGAGATATATAAATATACTCTCGAACTATAATGTCTCCACTCTCTCTAACTAGTGAAAATACTTTGACCTCATGACTCTTCATAAAGTCTGCAATAGCGTCATCGACTGTCCTACCTTACTCAACTAATAAACTTTATAATACCACCCAGAACAATTAAGTTTAATTGCCTCTTCCATATTAGTCAGACGTGCACATTGCTGATGTCGAGGATCCAATCAGAAGAATTCGGAAGTTATTCAATCAAAATCAAACATTGATGGATTCCGAAATAATCTTTTGTTACATGCTGCACTTTTCGTAAAAAATTAAAAGTTGTTAACATGTAAAAAAACAACATCGACAATCTTCGTTTATATTTAGATTGTGTAATTTTTTGTTATGTTTCCGTGTACTTAAACTATTTTTTCTTCCCTTTAA
Organism: Halesus radiatus; assembly: GCA_022606495.2. Lineage (NCBI taxonomy): Eukaryota > Metazoa > Arthropoda > Insecta > Trichoptera > Limnephilidae > Halesus > Halesus radiatus. Next base: position 10,161 of record JAHDVE020001156.1, read on the forward strand.
ATTCTTATAAAAAATATTTGTTAAGGTTAATTATCTGGTGCTACTTCGTTTAGATATTGTGCACTTTTTCTCATTTTTCTGTTTAAGACAATCTTTAATTTATTTATTTTTCTCTTTAAATTTTTCAAAAAAATATTTGTAAGGGTTTAAATCTGCCACTCGTGATCTGTGAGAAATATTTAGGATGCTGGGAAATTCTTCTTTAAATTTATATTTATTAATTTCTGCCTGAATCTGAATTTCCTCCTTCAATAAGAAATAATAAACAAAAACTATCAGTGACAGATTTCCCTGTCGACATAAAAGTGAAACAAATGATTTGGGAGAGAAAGGTAAAGAAATTGATACTAATTTCCGTTTAGTATCATCGTATTTCTATATAAAATTGGTATGATGGATGCGAAAAATGTATAAAACCATCTAATCCGCTTGGAACCGAAAGGTTGTGGCAGTGAAAAATGGGGGAATTAGCCAAGTCCACGTTACCCCGTATCACAAAAATAAGCCTTAAACGTGCTGGTGTCACAAGTATTGATAATACGCCAAAGGATCGCTTGACAGAGAATGGTATTGGTACGCTTTTTTTGTATGAATTTTAAGTCTTTTGAAAAACAGGAAACATATTGAATCTAAATTTCTAAAACACCGTCTATCAGAAGCAAAATATCAACACATTTTAAAAAGTCGCAAAAATTTGTTTAAATTCAAGATACCCACTTATATCGTAAAGGGCATCTTATTTTTTAAATATCCAGGAAAGCAAAAAAATGCCAAACTGCGTATGAAGGTACTCGGAGAAAGTAATTACGTTTCGAAAAACAAAAAAAAATTACTTTTGGAAAAATTGCATAGTAACGACGATAATTCAAATTCATAAAAAAAGAATGAACAAATTCAAAATACCGGACAAAGCCTGATACTTTCCCTCCATACAGCATCCCCAAAGATGACGTAGGCCTTGAGGGAAATTATTTCCCTAAGGGCCTTCTGTGTTGAGTATCTGTAAAAAAAGTAAAAAAAATAAATTTGTCCAAAACACGGTCCTCCGCAATGCACTGTGCTTCAGACTCCGGCGCTATACTCGAATAATAATATCATTGTTTCTATTCAGAACATTGGATGAGGTTTTTAGATTTCACAGAATTCGGTAGTAGTAATTAAAGCCTATTATGCACGGAGCAATGAGTTTCATATTTCATATTCCATTCACAGAACCGGTTTAATGTGCTTTTCGTGGTTCAGAGCGGTACGTTGTAATAACGAAGCTAATTGGCAAATGCATGGCTGACACGCTTAGAACTTTCCTGCATATAATATGGCAGCTTTTTTCTATGTATCCAGGAATTTTGCACCTTTTGCACATTAAACCTACAATACTAACCTTTGTCGAAGCGACTACGACAATTTGTATTTTATAATTGTCGCATTTTTTCAATGCGTTGACAGATGTTCATTAAAATTTTTGGAATCTCATTTGGCTTCTAATAGTAACGGATTAACAGATTAACAGCATGCGCGTCCTTTGTTATAACATAATATTTCACAAATGAATTTTTCTATCAAGTGCGATGTTGCAAAAATGAAATACGTAAATTCTAATACCATGTTTTTATTTTAAAGATACTTAAATATTTTATTTATCTGCCGACTTTACGTTTGATGCATATGAATTACTTTTTTTTTAATATGTGATATCAGTTATCATTTAAATGACGGGCCCTAATTTTTTTGACAATTTTATAAACCATCTTTATGTTAAAAGGTTTTAATATACATATGTTCATCATGTTATTTTTACGTAAGAAATTACTATCTAATCTTAGTACGTTTGCATTAACTAGTCCGTTGTACGTATTTATCATAATTTATTAAATGCATTGTGAAATCGTCAAAGGCTTGTAACGAGTTGGTATAAATTACGGTTCGTCATCTGGAATTAATATACTCGAGCAAGTTTCAAAGCTGGTAAAAATACAAAGGGAAAAAAATACTATCTGAACTGGCTTGCAATATTTGTACCTTGTATCTGTCATTTTTCCATTTATGGATACCGGATGTTTGGCTCGAGAGGATGATGCGAGTTAGGCATAAAATCGTGTTTGATGATCTAAAAACGTGAACATGAATCCAATACTTTGCGCCCGAAAGGATTTTCGCTCTTTCTTTGTTATTTTTAAAAATTTAACAAAATTTAAATTTTAAGGCATTTTTAAAGATATTATTAAATAATACAGGATGTACAACATCCAAAAAAATTACTAAGTAGGTAGACATACATAATCTTAGTAAATTGCATACAACGCATACTGGTTTTATGCAAGTAGCAACAAAGCGTTATTTTTAAACCCAGCTTCGTTGATGTTAAATACCTCGATATCCGAAGTGATTCTATTTAACAGCAAGATTGCCGTCCCCACCGGCATGACCATTGGCAAAGATGGATCTCTTCATGGGATTAGATATATTATATAATAATACAGTCTTAGCTTTATTATAAATTAATAAAATAAAATAAAATAATTTTTCAAAGGGTGGATGGTTTAAATTAAGTTTTCAATTTAAAACAAACATTGTTCATTGTTTCTCACATATTCCCAGTATATTATTAAACATTCGAAACAAGGTGTTATTTTCAGGTAAACTATTTTTTTTATCAATAATAATGTTAATCATTGAAGAAAATAATATTTACATAACCTAAATGAAAGATGAAACCGGACAAAAGGACAGAAACTAAAAAGATATCAGTCGCATATGGGACTCAAACCCAGGTCCTCTGCCTATCCGGGGCAACGCTCAACCGACTTAGCTAATGAGACCAGTATAGGCAGACCCCAGATTTTTACAATGAGGTTTTTAAATCTCGATAAAAACGATTAATAATTAAAAATAATAATTTTGAATATTGTTCTGAATGCAATGGGATCATATTATCCTTGTGTAAAGTAGACGAGAGAACCAGTTCCGAATTATTGCCCTTAAATGTTAATAAAAAATAAAGTCGATTTATTGTTAAGTCATAATTTTTGTCTTCATTACTAATTATTACCGATGTAAGCAAACACTAAACATTCATAACCGTTTCTGAAAAAAAAAAATTTTGCGAGAGTTTAAAGGCAATAAGTATTTCATAAAAAAATTATCCTAAAATATTATTTCATTCCTGTTTGCTTGATTTGAAATTTCTCAGGTATAAAAATTTGTTAGAAAACATTTCTAATTAAGCTTACATAATTTTTATTGAATGTAAACTTCTAAGGAGCATTTCTTCGAGATACAATCGACTTTAATAAAAGAAAATATTGTATTTAATAAGAAGTGCTTTTTAAATCCCCTAGGAATATAGCATACTGTTTATCCCTTTGAGGGAAGCTTGGCTTAAAAAATAAGTAGATATTAATATATTAAAAACAGTGGTTTAACAGAGTCCTTTTTTAATTACATTAATAATGAGGTTAAAACATAATTACACATAGTTCTAAGAGAAAATAAAATGGTTACAACAAACATTTTCAAGAAAATTTTGCTTGTGTAATTGTGGACTCTATCGTGGGACTTCTGCGGGTAAGGGAGGACGGCTGGCGTGTGTTCCAAACTATTTAGAAATTATTTTTACCAATATCGGTGTGCAATACTACATAAGCAAGAATCTCTTTAAAATTATTCGCCCCTAGAAAGTTAAAAACAGAACAATCTGAAAGAATTCTTATTCCATTAATTTGTTTTAAAATGCGAAGAACAAAAGCATAAAAATTCAATTTGAAGTACAGATTTATTTATAACAGCCAAATTATTTTAAAGAGCACACGTTTGAATGTATTTGTGTACGAGAGTGGTTCAAATTGGTTTGAAATAGTTTAGAACACCCGCCTGTAGTTCCTTATTATCCCGCAGTAGTGCTTCGATACAGTACACCACAACATAAGCCAAAACCTTTTTAAAATTATTATGCTGTTCTATTTTATAAGAAAAATTATGTAAAATTCCGAGACATACATACCAATTCCATTAAAATCATTATCTTCTCATTTGAAAGGTTAGTAGTTGAAAAAGTGCATGGTTTAATTAGGAAATTTATATAAAATTCTGTCCGACTAATGGTTCTACAGTACACAGCTCGACTACCTCAAAGTAAATGCTCAAATGATAAAAAATGAAAACCTGAAGCGTCCTGCATGTACGCGGTGGCTCCTCGCTTAACTTGTGCTGAGGTCTGTTAGACATGGTAAATAGAATTCCATTACTAATTATGAAGGAGGTTTCATATTACGAATCAATAAGCGCTGCAGTCATATCTCCCAATCCATTTGCCATGCCGATAAATCATTCTGACAGCTGGCTATACCACTCAATGATATAATACTAACAGATAACAAGTATTTATAATTATATTATTCAGATCAAACCATTAGGAACAAAAAACAGGCCTTTGTTTTATCTTTATGATGTCGCGTCGTATAAATCACTCACACTCGTTAAGTAGGTAGGGCCTTATTTCAGAATAAATTTCCAGGTTATTTTTTCCACGTCACCCTGTTAAAGTATTTATATTACATATGCCTCACCTTATCTAAGTGATTATGAAAAAAGAAAACTAAAATATTTAGGGCAATAAAACGAATGTCATTAACGGCTTTCCACACTATCGACCTAATTCACGTCAAAGTGTTGCGATTTTTGATATAATCGAAGATTTAAGGTATACATCCCTTGTCTGACATTTTTTCATACTCAAAGATAGATCCCACAATGTTTGGGAAGAGTATTGGCATATTGTAACATTGCATATTTTATTTCAAATTATAACGCATCTCCTCTCATAATTAATTTTTCAGCAATTTATCAAATTAAAATAATTTAATATAATATTATGAAAATGAAGTAAGGGAAATCCCTGTGGAAATATCAATATTTTATAAATTCTCATGTAAAAAAAATGAAAGATAATACATATTTTTATTTGTTATTTATTGCTCGTTAATCCAAAAGAGCCTACTATGACCCGATACAAAGAGCTATCCCATCAAAATCGCGGTTTCAATAATTTCCCTCTTTTCCAAAATAGAAAATTTATATATTAAATAGTGATAATTGGACATTGCTTCGTTTCCACTCACCTTTTTAAAATGCGTGTGCTTGACTCTCCAATTCGAACTTTTTGTGGTCTAGAAATGTAACTATAGATCACATATTTTTTGGTCGTCCTTCTCTAAATAAGTATCCTCTTTTTTATCAAGTATTGTCTAAAATTGCCTCCTTTCCATTCAACATTTCATCTCTACTAAGTCTGACGTCGTCTTCAATATTCCATATAATTTTTAAATTTATCCATTTACATTAAATTAAAATATAAATTCTTTTACTTTCTATAGATAATTTGAAATTATTGAATATAACGCCCTTGTAGTGTGAAAGCCAGACACGTTTAAAAAAAAATACATTCACAAATAATCGTAAAAATAAATCGATGGGCGGAAAATAGAAATCGATCGAAAAATGTGTTAATGTTATGGAAGTAAGCCTATATTTTCTGGAAGTATATACTTCCGACTTTCAGATAAAGTGGATGATTTTTTAAAATCTGAAATCCATTGCCATCGTATTTATTCAATTATTATCTTTATCTGTGTTTTTTTCTAATTAAAAAAAAATATCGTAATAATGTATGCATACCCACATAATCGAGTAGGCAAGTCGTTAAACCTGTTCTTGAATATTGTTTAAAAGCGGTGACCGGATAATTGAACACACAAATGAATCGGCACACTTTTTAAAAGTGATATAAAGTCATAAAAAGTACGGAAAAAGGTTCAGTTGTCGTGGATCCTTTTAAAACATATTACTGGTAGATGCATAGCGTACACATTCGTGTCGCGTGAACATCGTTGCCATTTTCAGTTACAATAAATCATTCAATTTGCTAGGTACTACACAAAGACACATTCGGAGCTTATGGTGCGTGCGGGACCGCGGGCACTTATATTTATTTCCTGTGGGATTTTCGGAAAAATAGTACGAAAACGACGCTCTCAGGAATAGTGAGGAATAGTAACGTCACAAGATACTGAGACAGGTCATCGGGTAGATATCTATCGATTTATTGTTCACCAGTCGAGATGATAAAGGAATGACATTTCACACGTTTGCTTCAAGGTCCGACGAAAGGGGTGGAAATTAAAATTCCACGCTTAAAAATATTCCAGTTGGATATTTTTTCATTAAAAACTGATTTAATAAAATTAATTACAGAACTTTTGGTTTAATCCTCCGCAGAGCGGTTTTAAAAATAAAACGTGTTTAAATAAAAGTTATGGTAATTTTGAGGTGACCCTTTTATTGTGTTTCTGTTGGCCTATTTATAAGTTTATTCTAGATTTTTAGAAATCTTCTAAGATATTGATTTTATTTGTTAAACCTGTACAACTCGTCTCCATTCTTGCAAGATACAAAAATGTATACTGGTTAAAACGAAAAACTTTAGACTGTTAAAACAATCAAAAAATTATATCTAAATAACGAGCTTTAGAGCAGCTAAGAACAAAACCCGGAAAAGAATTTTTTTGAGTACGTAAGGAGGACCATTCAACATTCATTCAAGTATCGTCGTGTTCTTTCTCACAATACTACTTGAGCTGTTTTCTCATGGTCCACTTCATGTTCATCCCGGCTCCATACAACAATGTGTAGTGCCTAGCTACGAATACTTTCAATTGAATATTTTATTACGAAAGGTACTTTGCTTTCCACTGAATGTGTCCTTCGCTCACCTTTTAGAAAATGTGGATTGAAAGGAAGTGCCATCACATTTACTGATGCGGAAATCTTAAAGATTTCACCGTCTTATAAAGAGTATTACAAAAGTAAGCAAAATAATAACTTTACAAGGACTAATGAGCTTCTCGTGATTACTTATTTATAAAAAACTAAATATTCTGATTGAGGTGTACCAAACTGCAATCGTTAAGGGTTTTTTTAACTCACTTGTGAATAATTTATTTTTCAACACACCTTATATCTAACTTAAGACTATTGAAAAAACATGCTAAAATGCTAACATTTAATTAGATTGGTTTCAAGCATATTTAGATTTTCTGCTTAGGAAATAATATAACGAACAGTTAAATCTGGGGATTCATTAAAAGCTGTCCACAAAAAGGTTACGTTATAAACAAACTTTTAATTAACAGTACGTATAAATATATTAATGATCTGTTTTTAGGATCAGATGTTTGTATGAAAACTTGTTCAAGTTTACGCCATGGTAGATGTATTTTCGTTCCATCAACTGTCAAAACTATTATAATTTTCTTTCTTTATTGGTCAAAGTCACGCTCCAATACGACTCACTGGCTTGCGTGTTCCGTACTAAAAAAACGATTAATTTTCTATTCGATACAAAATAATAATAAAAGTACAAGCCTACTTTAATAGGTCATTGGTATTTTTGGCATGGACCCATACAACCCATTAGTATTATAATATGCACCAACAAAATACGGTATAATATTTTTGCTTGAACACTAGTGAATGCATTACAAAAGAGTACTGGTAAATAAATTTATATAATTAAGTCGACTGAACGTGACCTGACCATAGGGTGATGGTGGTTGCTACCGCTGAAACAGCTGCCATGCAAAAGCATTGCTAAACGAAAACTAGCAAAACAATCTGATCCAATTTGTTTAAAATTTAATAAGTGTCAATGTTTAATTTTTCCAAATTAAATATAAAACCATGGAAAGATGTACTTTCTGACAGGGAAGTTCGATAATATGAAAGAGAGTTCAATATATAATGATTGTGATATGATATTCCCTCAATACACGTCCGAAGCTAGCACAGCTTAATGGCTTAATGCACCATAGATTCCACCGTTCAATTTCCTGGACAAAATTGACTTCCATTATTTTCTTATTGGCTTGAATTGACCCATTGTTGATTTCGGAGACGCGGGTTTACATGAATCGGGGAAATAAGAGCAATCGCTTGTTACTGTTTTTTTCTAATTTAATATTCTTTCGTCCATAACACTTTACGTCAAAAATAAGTAGACCGTTCACTATTCTTTTACAAATTTGTCTTCATTTCTGTTAAACATAACACACATTTCATTCATTATTATGCGTGATTTAGTGTTGAGATGAAAAAAAATCGCGTTGTTTCAAGTTATAAAATTTCAGGTGAATCAATTATAGATTTTTTTCAGAATTTAGTGATTCCTGATATCTCAAAGATGCGTCTTGCAAAGAAAAATTGAACTGCATTTGAATTTTTATTTTTAAAACACTCTTTAGATGAAAAATAAAAAAAAAATAACGGCATTTTAAAAATATATGCTTCTTTCGAAATAACATTTTAAGCTCTTATATTTATTTTCAATTTAAAACTATTTACTTACGGTTAAAATGTGCATCAAACTTAAGGCGTATCATTAAAGTTAACTCTAAAATAAATCTTAAAATAACAAATTAATGCTGTTTATAAAAATATGCTGGTAGTAGGGAAAGATACCAGTTATTCTTTTAATTTAATTATCATTTCTAAATTTTAACAAATATCAGAACTTGAAAAAACAGGTCGTACAAAGATTACGTAATTGTTTTAAAAACGAGATTTCTTGAATTTCGGGATCTTCGAAGAATATTTTTATTAGTGAAATTGTGAATGCAATTATTATTTTCTGTACAATATGTAACTTTTGAGACATCACGGAAATTATTAATTCACAAAATGACGAAAATCAACACACAAACATATTATAATTATGTATAAGAATTACAAAAAAGGTAATTTTACCAAATACGAAATATAACTAGTAAATTCTTAAATAAAACTACTAAAATCGTTTGGAGTCCTATTTTTAATAAATGCTAAACATAAGATTTAACACAAGATAAAACATTTATGCAAAATAATTCAAATTACAAAATAAAAAGTATATTTATGTACTGAAAATCAAATCTGGAAAAAAAACACCTCAAAACTTTCTCATTGCTTCTAAGCAAATAATTTCCCTCTATATACTTACTTAAGAAAAGTTTGTTCATGGGGATACGTCTTTATAATAAAATAAAGTTAAATTGGATACTTGAATGTATTTATATAATTGCTATAAAGTCGGTAAGGTACGTTTTCAGGTTTTCACGCCAAAAATATTTGCTTGAAGAGTTTTTGGGATATTATGCCATATTGCGCTTCCTCCTCAAGAATGTAGAGGAAAATATTAATAAACATACTTATGTAAATAGGCAGCTAAATAGAAATAAATAATTATGTATGTATCAATAATGTATTTGGGTGGGGAGTATGGGATTAGAAGGACTTACCGCTCGCTTATACGTCTGATTCATGCAATGTGAGGTCATGGTTCATGAGAATGAGTTTTTGAAGTCTGTGCTTATATTTGAAAGTGAGATCGCAATGCACTGTGTATTGTCGGAGCTTCCGAATGAGTATATTTTCAGTGTGTGAGTTGTAAAAACGCTCGTACAACTTGTGTGCCTGTTCGTACAAGGTGGGTATTTTTGTGGTTTGTGTAGTGTTTTTAAGTTTGTTTTAAATCTGGTGTTGAAGATGATTTTAATTCAATAGTTTTTGTAGTTTGGTATGTACAGATTTTGAAATTTTACTCCAGATAGGGAACGCGTACGTTATGACTGGACGAATGAGCGAGTAATAGATCAGGTCTTTGTTTCGAGGTGTAGCGAACTTCATCTGCAGAAGACTAACGCTTTTATAGCTTTCGTGTTCGCTTTGCTCACGTGGGATTTCTAATTTAGGCTCGAGTCCATTGTGAGTCCCAAATAAACCACTTATTCCTTCCATTCAATCGGGTGTCCTCCCATATTGAGCTTGGCACCAGGTTGTCGCTTTTTTCCTTTTTCTTATTAAGGTTATAGCTTCCGTTTTCACCTCGTTTAGCTTCATGCGCCATTTCTTATAATACTCTACCAGAGCGCCGAGCGCCCGCTTTAGTTATATGACAGCCATATTTGGATCGCGCGAAGAAACGTATAGCTTGACATCATCAGCGAATATTGACTGTCTGCATCTCTCGTTTCAGGGGATGTCGTGGGTGAATATGTTGAAGAGGTGCGGTCGAAGGAGACTCCCTTACAACAGTCCTTTAGATATTCCACGTGTTGATGAGAAGACATTCCTTATGAACACTCTGAATGACCTGTTTTTGAGATAATCTTATATCAGTCTAGTTTGGTAGATGTTTGTATCAGTGCGATGCAGTTTATGCACGAGCCCCTGTATCCAGATCGTGTCGAATGCCTTCTTGAGGTCCAAAGGCGCTGCGATTGTGAAGCGATAATGAATTCCGCTACTCGGGTCAATTGGTGGTGGAGTGTTTCTTTTTAAAACCGAACTGCTCGTCTGGTAGAGTGTTTGTGTTTTCGTAATGTGGTATTAGTCGGTCGAGTATAATTTGTTCAAATACCTTACTCATGGTCGGTAGCAAACTTATCGGACGATAGTTTGTTGGCTTCATTCTATGCTTGTGTAGCTCATTAAATGGAAGTACAGTTACCGATTTCCATATTTGGGGAAAGTGTTTGACCATAAGGCAGGCATTGAACAATTTTGTCATGTGCTATTGGCGTGGTATTGCAATGGGGCCGGCTGTCTACTGGAGTGCTGTGGGCGTGCCGCTATGTTCGCCCATGAGAGTCCGTCCATCATTGTCGCACTTGTTGCGTGAGAAGCCGGTCTGTTTGGTCATTGAGCGGCGTTTGGGGGCGGCGTATGGTCACCACGTATTCCACGTGATTCGGGCACTCTCTGTAGTCGCCGGATGCAGACCTCCATAATTGCAGCACGCGGCGGGCTCTTCCCTCGTCTTCTTGGGGTACTCGGATGAAGCGTGCTATTTCAAACATCCTTGCCGTGTGAAAGCAGTTTCTCGACCCGTGGTGAAACCTTGGCATCTGTAGCACTAGGTGCCATGCTGCAGGTGTTTCGGAACGGAACACTTGCAGCACGGAACGGAATATATTTCTTTCGGTAAAAAATATGACGAAAAATATTATGTATACCTACATAAAAATTGAGTGCATATAATTTGAGGTCTATGCTAATTTGTAAAGTAATATAAAATAATTAATAATCTATGTGACACACAAATCAATGGGTCACGGAAGAAATAAAACATTAAAAAATGAAATTAACTTTATCGAAAATGTAAAAATAGCCCTTATAACGTAGTAATTCATTTAGAATATACGCAATATGGAAATAAAACAAACAGATGTAAAATCAAAAACAATTTCCATAAAACTGTTATATATATTCTAAGCGATAACCCAGAAAACCTCTGAGACGAAATTCACAAAAATAGGAAAACCTAAACAAAATTAAGACAATACTATTCTTCAACACATGGGAAGCCTTGGAGATAATCAATCATTATATGATAGATTTTTCTAAACTTTTGTAAAATTAATTTAAAACATTAGACACAATTGTACTACAAGACTCATAAATCGTGCCACATATACAGCTCTCGCTACTATGTCGATGAGATTCAGACCTGTTCCATTTGTAGATGTTAAAAAAAATTAATGAAACAGATACTAAAAAGACAGAACTACGTGACCAAATAAGACTTAAAGATAAGTGCTGATAAAATAAACCCGGTCTTAGCTAAATTAATTGACCTTTGTGTAAATAAAGGTACCATGCCTGACTATCTTAAAATATCCACTACAAGACCTGTATGTAAATCAAGAAATCACAAAGAGTTCACAAATTATCGGCCAAAATTTTGAAAGGGCCATCATTAACCAAATTCAAACATTTATAGAAAAAAATCAGGAGTTTCAATCTCATTTAATAGGGATTATAAAAAAAGTACTAAATTCACAGATCATATAAAATTGTCTCTTTAATGAGAAATATAATGTCGGAATAATTTTCATAGGCTTCGTAAAAGCGTTTGACACATTAGACCATCAAACGCTATTAATAGCAATATAGAGATGAGGTATTAGAGATCCCGTAAATAAATGGTTCAAAAATTATCTTTTGAATAGAAAAAAATATAGTTAAAACTGACGGGGATGTGCGTGATGAATTGTTAGCAGATACTGGAACAGCAACATCTCTAGATCTGTATGTTATACAATGCAAGGTAATTGTTTACCAAATGTTATAAAGGTTTGTTAATGTTATATGTTTGCGTATGATACTTGCATTATATGCGCAAACAGAGATACACATCATGTTGAGGTGTTTCAGTAAACAGATCTTCATAATATAATTAAATGGTTCTACAAAAACGGTATTATTATTAATGCAAAAAAACGAAATATTGCTTACATATTCTCCACATTCAAACTGTCAGAATAAGGACATGTAAATACAAAGTCAAAGGTACGATTGTTGGCTAGCAAAAATCTAATCTTTGTAATGAAAATACCCGACAATAGAAAAAGTTTACCAATACAAATACTTTGGTTTTACAATAGATGTCAACTTTGACCGGTCAATTCATATAGAAAACAGTTATATAAAAATTTTGAGAACTCAAAAATATTACCCTGTACATATTACGCATAAAAATAATCAAATTATGTAATGTCGAGTATAAAAAAAATGTTTTTACCGTGTAACGTGCTCCCCGTGCACACTAGGGTATATTATCAATTAACACTGGATCAATTGTGGAATACAGAATGCAAAACACTTTCAGTGCATAACTTCACTACTCTACTAGGAATAGAGAAGAACAAACGCGTGTCATTAAAAATCATAAAATGTATACGGATATAGAACATAGAGGCATAAAATGCCTGAAACGGTTAACACACTACCTGAAGATTTAAAAAAAACTGCTTTGAAAATAAAATAAAAAAACATGTTAGGTCATTCTACCTCCGTAGAACATGAAAATAAATACCATCTAAGTACATGCATATCCACGTATCGCAAGTTGCTTAATGTTGGAAATTTTTTAATTTTCAAATCGTGATCGAGTAACGGCTAAATGCAAAGTTTTTAGAAATAAAACCTACTGATACCATTTCATAGATATTATAATCAAATAAATATTTTAAAAATGGGACTATTCTCGCATTCATACTGAATGTACTCTGTTGTGTAAGTTTTGTGTAAAATTTAATAGTAAAACAAACGACCTGAATAAAGATATATTTTTAAAAGTTTTTTAGCGTTAAACGTGCAAAAACTCTATGATTCATGATGTTCTTGGGCATTCAACTCAGCTTAATAATCCTTCACCATACATTTATTTTGTTTTCAATATTAATAATTTATGATAATAATATTAATGAGTATAAATAGTAGGTAATATATTTAAAAAAATAAGAATAAATAACTAGAAATAACCATCATCTTCGCGCCAATGTCGGCGTTATATTCAATGGTTATTTTCAACAGTTGAAAATCATCAACGATAAGGACATTGGGGTTGGATGGAATTATTGCCAACGCCCAGTACTAGTAGGAAGGTTTACATTCGAAATAATAATAAAAGATCAATTTAATAAAATAAATAAAATTTAAAAATTAAATTATAAAGTACTTTAAAATATTCTAATCCGTGTTGGAAGATATTATTAAAACTTCGAGTAATAACTTTTCTTTTTTTTTATAATTGAATAATTTATTAAATTTATTAAAAAAAAAAATTATACTAATGAAGGGGAGCGGCTACGGTGCCTGTTTCGTGCAAACCTGAATTTTGGATTGGAGGCCAAAATACCCATCCTAACAGAATAATATATATTTTTTAAATTAAAGGTTTAGTAAATATCTACTAGGGATGAGAAGAATTTTATTTATTTTTGTTTTTGTCAAAAATTCAGTTTTGTATGAAACGGGCACCGCAGCCGTTTCCCTTAAATAAAAAAAATAATTGATAATACCTTTTCCTTTTAGCTGATTTTACTTTTACTTTTCACAAATATTAGTAGATAACGGAAGGTACATTAAACGCGTCATTAGATATCGAGTGATAACGTCAACATCTAATTTGTGTTCGTTTTTACAACAGGCGATAATATTTCCATATATTATTTCAGCATTATCACTTTATGTCCGCAACATTAAACACAGTTGGTCTCATTAGTACTGACAAGTCAATCAATTTTCCAAAAGGGAAAATGGAAAATGCTATTAATTAACTTAATAGGAATAATTTAAGAACGGAATATAATTGTTCCTCCCTGTAATGATTTCAACTATTGTTGGGGTCCATTGTCCTTCGCCTTCCTCAGTCCCGCTCGAAAGTTCACGAGCCATGGCATAATTAATAATATTATTATTTCATCAATATTACAATAGCAAGTTAATGTTCCGCCAATGTTTGTCATGAAATTAATCAAAAAGCTAGAGTTAGCAGTTAGAAGTCATATTTGTACGGTATGAGCCTATGTATAACGATGTCTGGCATATATACTCGTATGCTATATATATTAATTTACACCAACAAAACAAAAAATTCTATTCCACGCTGTTAATAATATTTTTTTCGCCATCTTATGACAAAAAAAAAATTCCACATCTTATGACAAAAAAACTTTTTCTCCATCTTATGGCAAGAAATTTTTTTCGCCATCTTATGACAAAAAATTTTTGTAATCTGATGATATTTTAAAATATACCAAATCTTTGGTTGTGTTTAAAAAAACGATATTAGTTAGTATTTTTTAGAGTTTGTCAATCATTGCATTTCAATTGATCGTATTTTTAATAAAGATAAAGGAGTTCAAATTCTTCACCGTGATTATAAAGGCAAAAAATTAGATAATTCAGAATCACTGGAAATTAGAAAATCGCTGAATAATGGTTCTAGTGTATTGAATAATCAAGTAAAACTAACTAAATATCACGCCGTTTCCCCACACGGGTAAGCAGGGAGGACGAATCGCCAAACAACTCGGTCTTGGCATACACTTATTGCTTCATTCACATTCATACGACATCTCATTCATTCTCTTCTGTTATTCCGACTTCTGACGTGGCCCGACTCAAGTATTTGATTTATTTGATCGTGTCATATCTTCCTCGTCCCCGGCTTCTTCTTTCATTCACATTCGCGTCATAAAATTCTCATTACACTCCTTTCTTCATTCATTCGCTCTACATGCCCAAGTCATCTAAGCCTCCCTTTCTTAATCTTACTCATTACGCTTAACGTCAGCATTACATTATTTACGAATCTCAACATTTTTCACACGATAGTACATGGTTTTACCACTTATTCGCCTCAGAGATCTCATTTCTAGAGCACTACAGCACTAGAATACATTTATAAAGTCTACTTTCATCCTTCCTCTGCCAGTTCCATGCCTGACTGCCATACATCAGGGTTGGTACCAAGTAAATTCATCGTATAGTCTTCTTTTAGATATTTTTCCAGTAAATCGCTTTGTTTTTGGAAAAAAAACCTACTTACCCCTTCCCCTTTGGTCGGCTCCCATTTCAACTTCTAAATATTCATGTACGAGTATATCTATCATTATTTTATATCGTAGTTTTAATCGAGGGAAGGGTACTTTCGAAACCGGTCGACATTATTATATTGAATTGAAGTGGTTCAAAACAAACGCATACGTTTATATTATAATATTACTTACAATCCTTGAAAAATTAATCAATAAGAGTAAATCTGTTATGAAAAAAATATTTACCTCGTTAATAATATATATATGTTAATTTAATTTATAAATAATTCAGGGTATCATTGATCGATGTCTTACAAATTGCGTTTCAACTTTTTTTTTTAATTTTTGCATTTTGTATGCTAGCATTTTCAGGGGTTTCTTCAAAGCCTGGATTCACCATTATACACAAGTAGTAAAATACTGTGGTAAATCACTTTTTAAATAATGCTAGTATCAGCTTCATCATTACATCCATTTATTATACTTTAGAAAAAAAATGGATCTGAATCTTAACTCTGCCGAAATATTCATAATATACACTCACCCGGAAAACTTTATGAAAATAACACCATATCGTTTTTCCTGCCCGCCAGCAAAATTGACTTAACCAAATAGTTAAATAGCTTTTTCTTACATTCTCGATCAAAGGGTGAGACGGTAACTTTTTAAATATTTTAAAATTATGTTTCACAGTACTTCAAAGAACTTCATATGGATTGAAATAAGCTCAAAACCTACAAGTTTGAGTGCCGCGATGTAACGGGGTTTATAACTTACTTCACCTAAACATAGAGAGCTTTGGTCTTATTTTCCCGTTGCCATTATAGGCGCCGTAAATTGCTTGAACCTTTGCACTTTCGACAGGTAAGCCAATAACTCTCTTGTCTAATTAAGGGGACAAACTTTCTCACCGACACTATTATATCTTGTTTCTTTCATACAAAGACAGGGAATATCTATCTTATAAAACATATTGACAAATAAACTCATTAAACCAGTACTTAATGCTGCCGAAAGGTTCATCATCGTTTTTTTCTAAATATTCGTATATTTCAGCACCTTCATTGGATCAAGTGCTCCGAAATAATCCAGTACAAACTGTGCTAGATGGTATTTACATCCATCAATGAAATGGCTCTCCCTTACATCTCCGAACAAAGCGTTCCTGAAAACATCAGTCTTTGGCATCTATCGGCCATCGAGAGGCTGATAGAACCTAAACGCAAGCTAAATATTAAGTTTGAAATATCAGGACCTAAGGCTTGGAATAAACACGCATCGGAACTAAGATGTATAACAAGTACAACAGAATTTCGGTCTAAATTAAAAACTTACCTTTTCAGACATTCATATCCCTATCAATATACCTGCGAGTACCGCTCATGTAATGCGTATATATCCTAATTACGCGTATTTCATTTTATAAACATTATTCGAAACGTCATACTCCATTTCGTTTCTTATCCACGGATGAATCACATTTAGGAAGATAAATTCTAATCAAATCCCTGTACCGTACCACTCATCATAAAATATGCCTTTCCTTTCACATAATCGAGCAAAAACATAAATAAATTATAAAATAAATACCAGGATTAAATAATATTTCCAAAAACATGTGTTTCCCAATATTATGTCCTCTGTGTGCGTAACTGTATATAAATTTCGCTAATAAAACCTGTTTATCTCAAACAAACTGCCGGGTAAGTACGATCCTGTATAATATTATCTGCCGGTACGTAAAATTTATAACCTGTATATTTTAACGTGGCAACACGTTCAAAGGTAAAATGCATTGAACAAATAATTTGGTATTACAGATCGATGAACCGGCGAGTGCAATTTGTTAGCCATAAGTACTAATAATAAATCATTTATAGATACTGATAAGATAAAGCATTGAAAAAAAAAGTTGCACAGTGCTCTTGGGATGATTTTTCAAAAAAAGACGGCGCTTTACAAATCATCAAAATATTTTTATTATTATTACCGGCATTGGAAGAACATTTGTCTATTAAATAAACAAAAATGAATATGTAAATTTTATAATACCTACCTTCCTTCGAATACTTTTTTTATAAAATTTGCGTAATATTTAACTTTGTAAGTACAAGTAAACTTGATTACTTATATTATCCACCCTGAAGTAACTTTGGGAAGCTTTAATTACGATCTAAAAAAGGGGATGAAAATTTCTTCGACAAGATATTATGAAACACAGATTTTTTTAAATAGTTAATGTAAATTAAATTCAATAATCTTAATAAAGCTTAACAGATTTCATCTGTAAGTACTTCACAGAATATAGAATTTTAATAATCACAATCGTTTTCTGAGAAACTCGGCTTCTGCCGAAAACATTAATAAGTCATTTAAAACACCTTAAAAATTAAAACTGGGTGGGCATAAATAAAATCATATAATTAACTCGTTTCAAAGTGACTTAACCACAGTTCGAAAATGGCTTTCAACGCCGAAACCAATGTCCGAATAATAAAAAAAACTGAATTACTTGAACAACTTAAATAAATACTAAAAGTTTCTTGAATTACCTGCATTGCATTTGTAATAGTTTAATTATTTTATAGAATTTATTTTTATTTTTAAAGTGAGCAGTATCTCTTTTTTTTTGCTTTCCCAATAATCGAAATATGCTTTTTTTTTTAAATTTATTTTGATTTTTTACTAATGAAATAATAATATTAATAATAATTGAATGATTTGTATGGCGCCGTTTTTGTGAAAAATCACCGCAAGTACGAGTAATATAGTTAACATAATTTAATGCTACTCTTGCATTAAAAACATTTGCTTGTGGATGGGAAGAGGAGTGTACAATAATTCGCCAATATTTATATAATATCTATGGTAAATGTATAAACATTAATTATGAATATAATATTATGTGCAATCCTAGTATGATTATGATACAAAAATATATAATTAAAAGTGGTGTCCATAAATATTTGTATTAAGTGTAAGTATATTGTATCGTAACAAAGATAATGCAACAAAAAAAGAAATTGATATTATGTGTACATTTAGAATAGTTTTTTAATTGTAGGGAAAAACATGGTGTTATATCGGACGAGTTGATGATTAATTCAAATGTATTTTGAGTTTGAAGTTACAATTTTTCTGTAACTCTAAACCGAAATTGCCAGGGTTCGGCTGGTAATACAAACAAATAAATATAACCACGATGACTGTCGAGCTCTCCTATATCTGGCGTGCTTAGGAGAATCGATTTAAAGCTCCAATATTGGGGTTAAAACATTATAGTATTAATGTCATGTATTAATTTGCAATAAATAAAACCGATACAACAGGAGGATTAATCAGCGAATAAGTCATATTAGTATTGGAAACAAAAACATAATATTTGAATTCAAAATAAATATTCTTCAAAATGATCAGAGATTAAGTAGGCACTTGTAAAAGCAAACCGTTTAAATTTCGAGACTCGAGATCGATTGTTCTTATTATGCTTTTGTTTACCTACTTCTTAAAGCTTCCAAATACAACAAAATTTTCTCTAATGTAAAATAAATCTATTTTACAAGCAGTTCAAAATCAACAATAGTCTCGACCACATCTTCTAATGCGTTTGACCTTGGAGTCTTATTTCATATATATATATATATTAGCTGTAGTACGCAGCATTGCCGGGGATCATGTACGGTTTAGAGTAAAATTTTCATGATATATTAACCCTAACTCTACCCCTACCTAGTAATTTTCCTTTCAAAATTTCATTAAGAAATGCCAACACTCTGCTTAGAGGGGTAGGAAAGGGGGATGTGTATGGTTTTAGAAATCTCATATATACAGTGACCTTTCTCTTATTTTTAAGGTCAGGTGTGCAAAATTTCATTAAGCTCGGAATAAAACTGTAAATTTGAATACAAAACAAATAAACACCGCCCGCCAGCGAAATTCTTCTTTACATAATATAAGATAGAAGAAGAAGATTTTTCCGACTTATTTTATAATATGGTTATAATATAAATTTTTTTAAATTACATCACGCTCTTTCATCAGAAAGATTTTTTTTTGACAAATCTTGTAGCACACAACTGTGTAATAAATAGTACCCAACTGATGACTCCGTATAAATCACAAGTGCGCCCTACTAATGAATATGGCAGCCATCTTTGGTCTGGAGCCCCAAACTACATGAAAAAACCGTTAAATCTCTGCAAAAACGGGAGCTTTGTGTGATAGATTCCCCTATCTTAACAAACGGATTGCAATCCTTGGAGCACAGGTATCAGGTGGGAATGCTGCGCTATTGTTTTTTTAATGGACGATGCTCTGAGGAACATTCGTCATTGATCTTTTCGGCATTAATGGGTCAAATATTTGTGCACGGTTGTCATTTTTCATATGAGAACCGGTCATTTTTCCGACTCATTCTTGAATTAAACAGCACCGCTGTGGACAATTTACCGACCTCTATGTTTCCTCCCTTCTATAACATGGGTTTCTTCAAGACCCATATTTACCCCTTTCTCTTCTCAAAAAGACTCTCCACACAGCATGCTCAAAGATAACAGGACCTGAGGGTTATCTTTTTTTTCAGAGCCTCCTGCCTGGAGATAATGCAAAAAGAGTATTTTAAACCGAACAAATTAATTTTTTTTCATGAACTGCTTTAGTAAATTACAAATCGCAACAAAGCTACGGAACGTCATCATTATCATTGTTATTTAAGTTCGCGCAGCAGGACCTGGGGGAAATACTTCACAGTTAATAGTTATAACGAATCGATAACACCTATCATTAGATCAACTTGCCATCATCGGTTGAAGGTCTACTCACATCTACCAGCACTGCGCAGTGCAGAACATTACAGTGTAGCCACGACATCATATTACATTATCTATGAACACATTCATATTACAGCGTACTTATACGTAACTTGTCCGCGCATTCACGGGCCAGCACCGGCCGAGATTGTCGGCTAGAATAATTTGACAGTGCTGGCGGCTGCTTGTGACGTCAGCGCCTGCGCAGTTAGTTCGAACCCATCACTGTTAGCACCGCCATCTTGGCGCCTTACTCAGTTGGCGTCATTAGATGAAGATATTGCTGAAACCAAGAAGATGGACAACGAAAAATTTATTGATAAACGTAGATTTAAAAAAAAAAATTTTGGGAAAAGGATTATAAAATTTTCAAACATGTTGTGGCGGACGCTAACGCTTAGTTGACAGTTTAATTGACAGTCGTACTCGAGTTTGTGCTGTAGCTGAACACTGTTCTACACTGCGCGGTGCTGAGACTACGTCATCATATAATCTAACTCTGTTTCTTCAGCACGGAGTAAACCCCGTTGTGCAATTTTGGGAAATATGTCATGCCACGTAGCGGCACCTGTTCAATATTTAATCATACTTCGTAAGGATTTATTAATACACGCCGTTCACGTACGCGGTTACACGGTGAAACCTGAATGACGCCAATAGAACTTGATTAACTGTTAAAATGTTGCATTGGTCTGATTTAATTAATTTCAAACTTTAAGATTTTGAGAACTTACGTAATTTATTTAATTATTTGAAACATTGGCAAACACAACAAGTAGATTCAATGTTTAAAAAACACCTATAAAACAACTTTCTTCCTTCACAAAAAATATAGCACTCAAGCCAAATACTAAAACAATGTTTTTACAAAAATGCTCCGGGTACCGTTTTTTCTTACAGATTCTCATTACTAGCAACCGATATCTTATAAAAAAAGTATGATATCAGAGAATCAATCGAAAATCTACGCTACGATTAGCAAAAAACAAATGGAAAGTGCAGTTGTGCCACGAGCGTTTGAATGTTTATTTAGATCTACGAGCGCCGCGCAGTGCAGAGCAGTACGACAGTACAGCAACGTCACAGATGCGAGTATTCACATTACAACGTGCATCATACGATAGAACAAACACAATACAGACGCGATTACGGCTGTCAGCTGAGCGTTAGCGTCTGCCACAACATATTTGAGGATGAAACCTATTCCCATATTTATTTTTATTTTACAACCAATATTCCCTGACCGATTCAATGAATTTTTCGTTGCCCATCTTCTCAGTTTTAGCAACATATGCAACTATTGATGCGAAGTGACGATGACGCCAAATGGCGATGTGATCACCAGCGGCCACCAGCGTCGTCAAAATATTCTAGCCGACAATCTCAGCCGGTGCTGGCCCGTACAAACGCAGATACGTTATACTTACGTACGGTGTAATGTGAATGTCCTCATAGACAATGTAAGCATCCAATGTTGTCGTGCCTGCATTATACTGTTCTGCACTGCACGGTGCTGGTAGATCCGAATAATCCTTCAAGGATAAGTTAACAAAAACACCGGATAACAACCCATTGCAGGCGTCGCGCGTCGTGGGTTTAATTCATCTGTTACCCAAGTCCTTCATCATGACTCAATCGACATTTCCAAATGGTGGTAAGAGTTTTTCAAAAATTGTCGGGAATGCATGTCTTTCTTTTTAGAAAAATCTTTTTTTTCCATTATTCTATTTTTATTTTATCCTGCCAAATCCTGTGAAATGAATTTGAAATATTTCCCACCTACTTTGGCAACGACTGAAATGAGACATTCTTGGAAGCTTATTTAGCCTAAATGTATGCTTTATATCTCGAATAATAAAATTATTCCATAAAAGTTTTACAGTAATAATATGGGGTTTCCTTTGAGATAATAACAATATTTTTAGTAAGTAATAAACACTTTTGAAGTCGGACTGTGTTTGAGATGAAATATTATTATTGGTGAAATAAACTAACAACAAACGGTCTAGATCACATAAGTTTGACGGACACACAGTATCTTAACTTAATTTTACTGTTATTGCTAGAACAGCGCGAGATAATGGTCTGCGAGTAATTTTATTTTTGGAAAAGGTCCATTAAAATGTTAGAACCTCACAAATCACAATGTCTGGATTGGGTTGATGGGGTCCACCACCAAAAACTTTATAAAGTTTTACGCTTCATTGTAATATTAATTACTGAAAACATATTAGCAATCTACAAAGAATATGAAAATAAACAAAACACACACAAAAATAAAAATGAAACAATTAAGTTGTGGATGTAAAAACAGACAGAAGATCTTTTGGAAAAAGGGATAATTCTGTCCACGATTATTTTTTAAAATTATTTTTGTACAATTTTTTTCGTATAGAACGTTGCGCAGGTTTATAAATATGGAAGAGATAATATTTATATAACGTATTATGAAATTTAAGGGCCAGGGAACATTTCTCCTTCTTCCTGTGACAACTGTGGTTAGAGGTGCATAAATGTGGAGATAATCTTCTCTACCCAGTGAGCGGGCTGCCTATTGCTAGTGTAGGGCTTTTATTTATATTTATTTCAAAGAATTGTAAACTGTGTTCTATGTGCTAGCAGCATTTGCTGATGGCAATCTTATATTTAAGACCGCTCACTAAGGTAATGGAGGGTGTAAGATGGAATTTGGGCGGAGACGGAGGGGGTCGGTGCTGGAAGTCCAGCGGCTGAGGTTGGATATAGAGGGATTCGAGTTCGATTCAAATTTGTAGTAAAATGTTTTAGCTAAATATATTATATGTTTTCGAAGTGGAAGGATTTTCGAGCCCGTGTTAATTATGCTCTTCATGACGAACCAGGGACTTTTGCTGAATCGTCGGAACAATGCATTTTGGAATGATCCTAGCCTTTTCGTATTTGACGTATGTTAATTTTGGTCGAATTGTCGATGTGTAAATGAGAAGTTTGTTTTTTAGGTTGAGTTTACTGGAAAAAAATAAAAATCACGTTAATAGTTTTCAAGAATTATATGAAAAATGATTCATGAATTGGTTAAAACAGAAAAATTGGTAAATGTACCGCTCCTTCTTGCAGTTGAAGTTTCGAGTTCAAGTCCCGGTCTATACTAAATCTTTTTTGTTTTCCATGAATATTGCTATTTTCATGAGCTTTGAAGATTGTTGATTTTTTAAATAATTAAAGACATAATACATAAAAAAAAAAAACAATATTATTTACAACATAATATTCCCAATGAAATACTGTTGCTAGTTACGAGATAATACATAATACATTATATTCAACCTTCGACTTGCTAAGTTATTCTAGATTGATATGTTTATATTAAATGGTTCGGCAGTATTGTTTTCGTTTCAAACATAAAAGTAGGTACATTATTGGAGTAATAACAATGCTTTTTTATTACCCAAAACAATCATAAAACCAATAATGTTATTGTTACCAGTTACCACAGATTCATTCGCATGTATTCCCCAAACTCGTAGAAATACTGGAAATTAAATTACGACAGAGCGGTCGATAGTATCTGCAGGGTGGATCAACCATTTGAAAAATATATGGTAAGCCATCTGGAGAAAGAGTTATGCGGCCTTTCACCAGTTAATATCATAAACCTCTACCGTAGATTCACTAGGAAACACATTTTCGGGACTTGTTACAGAAGTTCGTTTATTTTAAAAGCAACTCACATTATTTTTATTTATAAAACTTAAAATAGTTCTACTTCTCGTGCTTTAATATGAAGAAATATATTTTAACATTTTCATTTACATGTTGCCCTTATTTTTACTTCAGTTTGAAACTACATGCAGGAATTGAAACAAGAAATGGTTTACACAGGAGCGCTATCACCGTATATAAATCCATTAAGAGACTTACATTTATTGCTTGGTTTGACATCAACGAAAGTTTTTAAATACAGCCAAACACTTATTTTTCGGGGGACAAATATTTTATAAAAAATTTGCATAATATATGCCAAATTAAATAAACGCAATGTGCAGAAACAATAACATTTTAGCAGGCGATACAAAAAATGATTACAAAATATAGATTTGGAAATTCTTTTCTTAAAAAAAATATATTTTTAATAACTTCTTGAAGTGTATAAACTTTATTGTAATGTTTAATCGTTGAAGAAGATAATATTAACAAAACCTACATTAAACACGACACCGATAAAAAAACGAAAATGAAAAAACGGTATATATATGCAAACACTAATAATGTGGTAAAAATGAATAAAAAATAGTTATATCTGATATAAATGGGTTAATACAAATGAATAAATTTATTAAAGGTATTAAAGCTCTAACAAGCACGTAAATACTTAAGCTGACAAGAGTCCACAAGTAAAATAAAACATCGTTATAGATTATTATGCAAATGTTATTTTTACGGTCCTGTCTTGGCACTCAATATGAGTTTGAAGGCATATAATGGAAGTGATATGGTTGTATTGCCACTGCCATCGAAACCAATCCCATAAAATCTTTTACGATAACTTGATATAAGTATTATTTAAAATTGATTCGGACTGAAGGTAGTTTCGACCAGATAAAATGATTTATTTATTATTAATAATAAACTATAATAAGTTTTCTTTTTTTAATTCTGAACTTCTCTCATAGCAGATGATAATATACTCGTAAATATTATATCCATTTTAGAACGACTCATTATCGGAGTTATGGGTACTCACAGTATTGACCTGGTCAGGACTACCATTGAGGTTTGAAACGTTGTTTGAAATAGCTTATTTGTGAGTACCTCCCGCACAAAAGTCCTAACTGCGTCCAACCGTCTGGAACCGGTGAGACTATGCCATCTCCAATTGGGGTATGTCGTGAGACTGAAGGTGGTGGGTAAGGAAATGATATGGGAGAAGGAAAGTGGGGAAGTAACTGGCTATTCAAATCTGGTCACCAAACATGGTTAAATCCATTTCAAGAAATGTTTCAATTTTGAACAGTGATCCTTCACCAGGGCGATACTGAATGTATGTACACCCTGGAACATGCTGAAAATATACCATACATTATTTTAAGAATAAATTATGAAATTATTATATCTCAATAAAAATAATTAATAATTAAAAAATTAATTCTTTAGACTTTTATAAAAAGTCAATAGATGTCTCATGTAAATAAAAAAGTCGGATTTAAATCCAAGACACTGTTTAAGTTTACAAATGAGTTCGGATAGAATTTTGTAAACATCGTAAAAATAGCTGTCAATAATATGAGATTAAGAATGGAAAATAATATTCACAAATCTTGAATTTGAGATATGATATCGATGAAGATGGCACAAATTGAACTGGTTTCATTAGCTAAGTCGGTTTAGCGTTGCCCCAGATAGGCAGAGGACCTGGGTTCGTGTCCCAGATGCGACTGAAATCTTTTTAGTTTCTGTCCTTTTGTCCGGTTTCGTCTTTCATTTAGGATATTTTAATATTATTTTCTTCAATGATTAAATAAATTATGAAATAACACACATTAATCAAATAAAATTTACTTGCGCACACCGTGATTTAAACCGGCGACGACCGAATCAACCACAGAGACCGTAAACTATTGGCAGTATTTGATGAGCAGATTTGAAGAGCAAGGTACCTACTTCCCAACGTGCATACCCCAAATATTGTGTATTCCATAATTCCACTAACTTCGGGAAGTTGGGAGTCTTGTGTGCTGTACACAAACAAAAAATCATTCGTTTTCCATACCAACGCAACATTTCGGATGGTATAATGTTTATAATATATTTACAAAAATATGTAGGTATATAAATATATATAGTCTATTCACTTAATAGTGGATCGACCCTTTCGTTTTATTGCTTTAATTATTAGCCACCCCGTTATTGAGCGACCTAAATATGGCACAGGTGTTCATACCCCTATTCTTGCCCGACGGCTGCCTTCTGCATTCCTCCCCTACACCCCTTGCCTTGGGCCACGTGGCATTAATGGTCGTTCTTGACAAGAGAATAATTGAAACCGAGAAACAATGCAAGTCTGGTGTCTATTAATAGCTATGTGGCACATCGTAAGACTTGTGAAAACTACATTACGTACTTTCAAATATATACTGTCTTTAAGAGGAATGTCTGCGCGGCTGTTTCAGACAAAACTTAATTTTAGATTTGTGGTCAAAATACTCACCGAATTCTCATGATACGTTTTTTTTTAATTAAAGGTTCAGTAAACATCGTTCCAAGTATTTTGTTTATTTTTGTTTTACATTATGAAATATAGGCCATTAAAGGAATTGATTTTTTACGATTTTGGAGGCATCTTTAACAATTATTTGTGGGCCAACAGTGATTTAAAAAAAGAATTTACCATTTTTTTTTAAATTTTTTGTACATAAAATAGGCAATAATTACAAAACTTGAATACATGAATGTTAAGAAAGCAATAATAAATAATAAGTAGAATTAACAATAATTATTATCTAGCAAAAATGATACTACAAGCAAATGACAAACAAGTGAAAGATCGAAAATATATTATAAGTAGGTGTATAAACTCCTTCTTGTCACCTGTGCTGATGGTACACTGCTTTGTTACTTAATAAAGGGGATATTTCCCTAATGATTTCAATATCTTTAAGTATGATACATACA
The DNA here is from genome assembly GCA_022606495.2 of Halesus radiatus. Taxonomy (NCBI): domain Eukaryota; kingdom Metazoa; phylum Arthropoda; class Insecta; order Trichoptera; family Limnephilidae; genus Halesus; species Halesus radiatus. The sequence continues at coordinate 37,033 of JAHDVE020001156.1, forward strand.
GAGTTCGTAATTATTTTAAAAAGTAGCCGGAATTTTGTAGAAATAAGATCTCTGAGACGAATGTGTGGTAAAATCATGTATGATCGTGTTAAAAATGTTGAGTAAAGAATGCAAGGCTAATGTAAGCGTAATGAACAAGATTAATAAAGGGACCGTTTGATGGTTTGGGGATGTAGAGCAAATGAAGGAAGAAATAAGTGTAATGAGAATATATGACGCGAATGTGAATGAAAGAAGAAGCCGGGGACATCCGAGAAAGACATGTCACCATCATTGAATCAAATACTTGAGTCGGGCCATGTCAGAAGTCGGAATAACAGAAGAGAGTGTATGAGACTTTGTATAATTGTGAATGAAGTAAGAAGTGTATGCCATAATTAAGTTATTTGACGGCCCGTCCTCTCTGCCTACTCCTGCGGAGAAACGGCGTGATGGTTAGTTAGTTTTACATAAGTAATAAATGTAAACTCTTCATTTTTATCCAACTTAAAAGTGGTTAAAACATTTTCACGAATACAATTATCAAAAAGTTTCATTAAAACCCGCTGCAAAATGTTTGTTTATAGCACTGATCAACGATTTAATAAAAGGTTTTACATAGGTAATAAATGTAAATATTCGTTTTTATCAAAAATTATTAATTTCTAAATGTGTAAAAATGGTTACAACATTTTCACAATTATGAAGATCAAAACGTTTAAAAAAAATCAGCGAGTCAGCGATGTATTTATAATAGTTATTAATGAGAAAATAAATTTAATTCCATTTAAAAATATATATTTATAATTAATAATATTTAATTGTCTTTTGTCGCTTTTAAACGAGTCTCTTTTAAGATTTTTTTTTTATTATTTGTATATACTTGCAATTATATTTTAATATATAATTTATCCCGATAAGGTAAGCTTTGCTTCTGAAACATGTAAATATTTTAGTATTAAAAACTGTGTTTTTAACGAAGTTCATCTTATTAATAAAATTATTATTAATAATATCAATATTATTTTTTATTAATTATAGCAATATTATTTCATGGAGTCAACCGAAGGAAACGAGTAGAACATAAATTATTTAAAATAATATGCTCTCAAGTACATGTGCAGCCTTTAAGTAAGTAACCTGTGAAAATAACATTTCATATATACCCACAAGAATCAACGTCGTTCGTAATTGCTATCCAAGTTCCGCATATTACACCTATACATATTATTATCATATTTGAGTCGGTTCTTAGTCAATTATTCTTGTGAAGGGGACGTTTTAATGGGTAGCCATCTATAACTGAGATATATCAAAGGATCATAATAAATATTTTGATTCTGTGAGCATATGTGCATAATTATGATAAAATATTTAGTTCGCCTTCTACGTCCAAGTACTCGTACTTTATTTGAAACACGGTACGTGGTGAAAACTATGGACTATGTCGTATATGTGTGGACTGTGGAGTATTACAGTATGGATATTAAACAGCCGATTGTTAAAGAACTTGCCTTTGATGCGACTACATCTAAGATCTGTAAAAGCTCCGAAAACCGAATATAATTTTAATCATTGTAGAAATTAATAATAACATAACCAAAATGAAGTATGAAAACGGAAAAAAATGATAGAAAATAAAAAGATTTCAGTTGCATCTGGGACTCGAACCCAGGACCTCTGCCTATCCGGAGCAATCGCTTAACCAACTTAGCTAATGAGACCAGTTCAATTTATGTCATCTTCGTCGATATCATATCTCAAATTCAAGATTTGTTAATATTGTTCTGAAATATTTTTATTATCTGTCATTTTTCCGTTTTCATTCTTCATTTAGGTTAGGTTAATATTATTTTTTACAATGATTATATATTAAAATGAGTTTTTTAAATCTCAATAAAAATAAATAATAATTTAAAATTGAATATATTTTTGTTTATCCTAGTTCTATAGGATAAACAATATCAGGGACTAGATATAGTGAACTACAGGAAGACTAATAATGGTATCATATTTTCGATGAAACAAGTGTTTACATATTTGTAGGTACCTAGAACAGCAAAATACAGATTTTTTTCAGGGATGCCAATAAAAATTCTATTTTAAAATGTATCATGTAGGTTACTAACGGTTTTGATTATCAAGGAGTAAGTTGTGAGAATAATTTCTTCAAAAGATTGCTTTGGGAAGTCATTATTAATAAATGAATTTAAATTACTTTTTAATGACCACTTTATTAATATATGCATATCAACATGTTTAGAAAGCGATGCTTTCCTCATCAGGAATATACAAAATATTAAAAAAATAATAATGCCAAGTATAGAGAAAAATAATAATGAAACATGTTCAGATGTATATATTAATAAAGCGGTGATTACGAAATAATTTTTAATTCATCTATTAAATTGTGCTAGTTTAGTATACCAACATCGAATGCCGGTAGTTGTTGATGAAAGCGTCGACATGTTTGAAATTCATAAAACTGGAAAATTGTGTTCTCCGTATCGATAAACACACCGTTCATACAAAAATTATACAAACGTCGATAAAGCGAAATTATATTATATCATCAAATGACGATGGCAAATATGCAAATAAATGTTACATATTTAGAAGCTTTAAAATAATGTCGTGATATGGGGAAAAGCATAGTAAAGGCCTACTGCTATAATAAATAGTTTTGTTTTTACCTCTCTCCATATTTCTCTCAAACTACATATGTAATAGATAGATATGAAAGGTTGAAATGTTGTAACACAGCAACAGTGTTGCAAAGCAGAGAAGTATAGAATAAGTAGAAGATTGACAAAGGCGTACATTTCATGCAGAAAAAAGGAGTTACTGAAGCGGACGTGCAGGTACTAAAACCACGTGACGACAAAATTTCTAATGAGCAACCTGCAAACAATGTAAGCCCGACGAAAGCCCACGTATTTCAATGTTTGACATACGAACAGTAGATAGACAAGGAAAGGTGTTCAAGGAGAATATCATCACTCGTCCGGTGGCATAATTTTAAACCCTTTAACAGGCAGCACAAATACATAGGTACAATTGTACCTTCATACATTTTATATGAACATTCTCCAGGCATTCTCTATCCGGTGACCAGATAAGTCCAGTCGGTTAGGAGCAGTTGGGACTCTTATGTGTTGTCACACATTTTTTTTTTTTTTAAGATTTGACCCATACAACACAGACTTTGAAATATGTGTATTGGTCCATAACCTTCCAACGGTGGCCGGATAATTCAACACATGTATGAATCGGCACAGTTTTTGAAAGTGATATAAAGTCATCAAAAGTCTGGAGAAAGAACTAGCCCGAAACGTAACTAATATGTTTTTTTTAATACATATTTATTTTATTTTATTAAGGTAAGATTAGGTTTTCCGAAAAGTTGTTTTTTTTGCGTTCTTTTAATGACTTTTTATCAGTTTTAAAAATTGTGCCGATTCATACGTGTATTGATTTATTATGGAACCACTTATTCTGTGCATTATTTAGTATGTACCTTAGCTATGAATCATTTATGGGTTTTGTAAAAATTTATTTGTATTCTGTTTATTGACTTCATTATTTTGTAATGTTTCTATAGGTACCTGCAAAATAGTCCTATATATTTTTTTTGGCCTCATGCATTTTTGTGCGAATTCTTAAGGATTCCTATGCCCCAACAATTAACCTTAGGTATTTGTTAATATTTTGGTATAGTTCACTATTTATCCCATATTAATCTGCTTAATAAATAGTCGAGGATTTCTGGACATGTGCCGGTCAATTTTACACCGGAAAACCAACAGACAAATAAACTATACCGAGTGAGCGGTTCTGAAATTGGTCAGTTTATATAAAGGTTTTGAAAGAAATTTCACTACAGGTAACACACCTACGGAACTAGCTGAAGTATTGAACTCCTTAACCATGGCTTTAGTTGGTACAGTCAGGAAAAGCAAAAAGTTCGTGCTAAGTAACATGCAGCCTGTCAAGGAAAGGCCTGTTCACCAATTACGCTTACAATCTGTTCAGGTGCTCAAGGGAAAAAAAACAGTCATTCTTCTATTATCCGTTGCACATGATGGAAGAAGTCGAAGAGACACAATCAGTTAAACCAGTGATAATTAAATACTAGAGCAAAACCGAAGGTGAAGTTGACACCATGGATAAAATGCTGGCTGAGTACATCGTATTACGACGTATTACGTTGGCCTCCGACGTTTCGATACAATATGATTATCGTCACTAGCCTAACATCCAACATCATCTACAGAAAATACAACCCCACGGTTTAGGATAAAGTTCCCGAAAAATCTTGCTAATCTGCTAAGTATGTTTATATATAATGTAAAACTAAAATAAATAAAATACTTTTCAAACGTACTAGATATTTACTAAACTAAGTATATGTTTATTATTGGGTTTAGGTGAGTATTTGGACTACAAATCCATAATTAAGTTTTGTACAAAACAGGCGGCGCAGCCGTTCCTCTTAACAGTAATGCCACATGCTGCTTAACAATCTTGCCGGATATCGATATATTTAGCATCAACGAAGCTGCGTTTAAACAGAAAGTTTTATTGCTAATTATATAATACCAGTACGTATTAATTGTTTTGTGTTTTTTGTAAAAACAATTAATAAATTAAATATTGTGGTATTTTATAAAGACGACTTAAGCGCAAACATAGGAAAATAGTTCAAATTTTGTAGATTAACCAAACTGTTTGAAGTGTAATGTGATTCCGAAGTTTGTGCAGATCTCAATCAAAAGTATATCTACGACATACATAGCCACTGTGTTGAGAGCACAGAGGATATGGCTGAAGGAAGAAACAAAGGAATGCTGTCGGAAACGGGACACGTTGCTTCACTACATAAAGGTTATCCACTCCGAATTAACATTTAAACTTCACGAATGGTAATTTGATACCCTTGATTTTGACACCCGTGAATACATTAACGGAATTATATTTAAAAAAAAATAAAACACAATAAAATCAAAACAATAGAATTCTATCAGAACAGAAACCCAAACATTAAATTAAATTAGAAATAAATTTTAAAATAATAATCTAACAATAACAAAAGCTGATAAAGGTTACTCAATCGTAATACTTGATAGGATAGATTTCATTTTGTGTTATCAGAAGATTTAAAAATTTTAACTAAAGATCCAAGTAATGAAAATGTCGATAACGTTAATATCCTCATAAACAGATGTAACGCCAATTTTCTCACAGAAGAAAAGTTGAAGAAAAACGTCACGGTTTTGAACCCAAAAACCCCAGCTCTGTATGGTCAACCAAAAATTCACAAAGAAAATATTCCCATGAGGCCCGTTGTATTTATTATTAATGCTCCTACAAAAAACTTGGCGAAAAGACTTCATCTTCAAAAAATATACAAATTTTTCACCACATTGCAGCGTCAAAAACTCGAAAAAATAAGTTAATAAAACAAAATTTTTGATCTTCTGCATAATTATCAATTCATTTGTTTAGACATAAAATCCTTATTTAGCAACATCCCCATTGAAGAGTGTCTTATAATAATTAAAAATATATTTGAAAAATGTTATTTCAACCCGTTGATAAGAAAAGAGTTATTCCAATTAATAAAAATTTGCGTAGAAACAAATTATTTTCTTTTCAATGATATCTGCAATCAACAAAATTATTGCCTTCCCATGGGATCACCGTTAAGTCCACTACTAGTGGAGATATATATGAATTATATTCAAAACAAAATTCTTAAATCTCCCTTATCTAAATACATAAGATGCTCTAATTAATTAACTTGGCGGGTTTGCGATAAGCCGACGTAGCTAACAGAGCCTTCTAATGTCCGGTAGAGCATCTAACCGGACATTAGAAGGGTGCGGGTTCGAGTCCTGCCGGCGACATTTATCTTTGCTCGGAAGGTTTTTTTCAATTTGGATGAGTGTTTAGATTAATAATTATTGTTTATAAAAATAATAATTGTTACCCTTTGCGCTATGCACAAAAATCTTGTCTTAAGTTTTTAAGAACTTTGGTTTATCAATTAATAAATATTTGACAAGTCAAAGCAATTTTCACCAATAAAATGTAGACATAATTTGTCTCGACGCCATCTATTTGAGGGATTTAGCCGTTACAAGCCTCTCTCACTAATAAAGTTGGTTGTTTACAGGTGAAAAATATAATAAAAACAGTAATTATTGAATGGAACACTAGTATATATTGATTAACTTGGCGGGTTTGCGATAAACCGACGTAGCTCAACGGTAGAGCATCTAACCGGACATTAGAAGGGTGCGGGTTCGAGTCCTGCCGGCGACATTTATCTTTGCTCGGAAGGTTTTTTCAATTTGGATGAGTGTTTTAGATTAATAATTATTGTTTATAAAAATAATAATAATATATGTGTTCAATTGATAGAAATAATAATAGGCACACCTTTGAAATATTTAGAAAACCAACTTTTACAGATACAACAATAAATGCAAACTCATCCTTGGTTCCATAAATTATCAGCTTACCATTCAAAAGTACACGGACTCATTAATATACCCTTCGATAAAATAGTGTATGAAAAAGAAAAGGTAATGATAAAAACAATCGCGGTTTATAACGGCTATAAGGTAAATAACATGAAAAAATTATAAAAAGTAAGAAACATAAAAATAAAATTAATTAATATATCCGGTACATAATAAAATAGTACAATAAATTGCATGTCTGCAGTTCCTCGGTCCAGTATCTGTACAAATTTCAAAAGAAAATGAAGATGTATTTTCAATATATCTTTTAGAACCAATAATAATAATGTTTTATTATATTATCAAATAGTAAAAATCCTTATAATAATTGTGACATATACGAATTAAAATGCGACCACGCCGACTGCAAGGCTACCTATTTCGGGCACTGAATAAAATGATCAACTTTTTTTTTAATACCAGTATGCTTTATAAGAAATTTATTGAAATTATGTATGTCTACCTTTTTTCTTTTAATAATTACTTTACTGTCTTATTTAAAACCAACATTTTTTTAAATGCCATAAAACGTTAATTTTATTAAGATTTTAAAAGAATAAACTTATTGAATAACTCTGCATTTAATTCAACAACGAAGTTCAAAACGTAAGATCTGTCGTGAGCTATGTGGGCTTAAAGTGTCCTACCAACCATCAGGACATGTTCAATATTTCAGTTCAATTCAACAAATTGTAAATAAAGGTATGAAAACTTTAGGATTTATATTAAGAACAATAAAAAATTTTCGATCGTTACAAGTAATAAAATTATTGTACATATCCCTAGTTAGAAGTTTAATTGAACATAATTCCATAGTGTGGTCGCCTTTCTACAAAATACATATTCACAATGTTGAAAGAATTCAAAGAAAATTTTTGCGTTTCTTAAATTTTAAAGTAAACACACCTTTAGAGCACATAAATTACCCATCGTTAATGAATATTTTAAATATTCCAACATTGGAAAACAGACGGAAAATTAACGACCTAACCTTTTTACTAAAATTGTTAAACTGTAAATTAAATTGTTCTGAACTCCTGCATTTAATAAACTTGTACATACCCAATCGAACTACAAGACAGACATTAACTTTCTACATATCTTTATCCGGTTCTAACTATAGTTTAAATTCACCAATTCAACGCTTACACAGTCTTGGTAACAAATACTTAAATGATATGGATGTATTTGACAATAATCTAAACTTGGCAAATTTCAAAAGGAGGATGAGTGATTTGTTTCTGCCTGGTTTATAAATTATTATTAACTACAACTTTTTACATTATTTACTTATTTGTTATCAATGTCAGTATTGACTTGGTGGATATTGCACCCGTTATTTTTTATTTTTTCTCTTACTGTGTATTATTAGTTTTTGGTGCAGTTACTGTAATGTGTTTTGCACCTGTGTGAATATTATAACTAACTAAATATGTAAAAGCCCATATAGGGCGTATATAATATAATAAATAAATAAATAAATATTTCTGAAAAATATTGAATCTTCCACTAAAACCATAGCAATATACATATATTGACTATAATACACAAGTATTTCTTTCTCCGACATTCAAGTTTGTTTGCAGGACTGGTACCAACATTTAAAAAAAGACCTTTGAGACTTCGAAGAAGTCGCGCGGTAACAACTAGTATCATAAAACGTGGTATAAATATTTTTCTAAAAAAAATAATACCGTTTAGTTGTACCTTTTCGTTATACTAAAACGTGGCTAACCTAAGTGGTCTAGTTGAAAACTTCTCAGAAACCGTTAAATATTTTTATTTTATTTCAGGGAACTTCCCGTCCTTCTCTCAAGAACGTTCACCTACTCTCTTAAATAAATTATTTAAGTTAGGTACCCATGCTTTTTATAGGGCGGTCGATAAGAAATTTTGATCCAAGTTGAAATGAAATACAGTCAAATACTAGTCCTTCCCGAAACTTTTCAAAGGTAAATTAAATAAATTAAGGGAATTTTGCCTCTCATTTCGAATGATTAAGAAATTAAACAGAGGAAAAAGTTTTGCAAAATGAAATGATTCTATTTCGGTAAAAGCTTTGAATTGCGGATTTGAATGTTATTTTAAAATTCGGGTGCACAAAATTATTTCAGGAAAGACCGTAAAGTTTATTAAGATAACATATTTTGGAAACCTTGTTCGTATAATTTGTGACTTGCTGATAACTTCCTATTTTATAACGAAATGTCATCAATTCATGATTCTGAAATTAACAGTTTTTTATTCTACGAGAGAACGTTTGGCCGTTTTTAAATGAAACCTCACAAGGTCGCTCTTGTCTGTATAGTGAACAAACGGGGGGAACTATATCACCACCCGGTTGGGCAATGTCGTAAGGCCGGTTAAAGAGTGGCAGTAGGAAGGGATATAAATAAAGGAGGAAAAACAAATGCCAAAATGCATATTGATTCAATTATTAACTCTGATTTTAGGAATCACTTGTGTTGCGAGTCACATGATTATTTGCAATCTCCTAATACCATCACAGTTAGCGGAAAATATTGCTTTTCTCGTATTGTGTTACTTAACTAGAAGAGAAATACAACTCACAATGCTTGGGTGAGAACCTGATGCGCTACCATCCATCTCAGCCACTTACTTATTTAAAGCCAAATATCAGTTTTTATTTTCATGTTAATGTCGCACAAGAGTTCAAATTATCAGAAGTCAGTAAGACCTACAGATGGAGTGTTTTATGAGACTGGGAGAGTGTGGAAGGAGAAGAGATGGGATGGAGGAAGGTTGAGAAGTACCTACTTGGTTAATCAGATGTGGTCGCTATGCACAGCCAAAACCATTTATCTCTGAAATGTCTGACTTGAAACTAATTTTAAAATGAAGTGCCGGCGGTTCGCGCAAGCTTTCTGTGAGAGGAACGGCTGCGCGGCCTGATTCATACAAAACTTAATTTTGGATTGGACATCAAAATACTCATCCAAACCGAATGATTTTTTTTTTTCATCAAAAGGTATTTAGTACGGATTAGAAGTATTAATTTTTTTAACTTACAAAACAAAGGCCATTAAAGAAATTGAATTTTCGCGATTTCTGACGCAACTATAGCAATTATTTTGGGGTTAATAGTGATTTAAAAAATAAGTATTACCCCTTTCACTATACAAAAAAAAATGAAAAAAATATATAAAAATAAATTAAGACTTTTAAAATAACATTATGATGAACTTAAATTTTAATTAAAAACTACCAATTTACGTTGGAAAACAAATTTCCGGTAATAATTTAAAATATCGACCCGGAAAAACGTTTTTTTTTAAGATGTTTTATTTTTTTCGTGTAATAATATTTATAAAGCAAAAATTTTCAAAGTTGCCTCTAAAATCATAAGAAATTGATTTCTTTAGGCCTATATTTCATAATTTAAAAAAAAATCTTCTAATTCGTACTAGATGTTTAGTAAACCTTTAACTCGAAAGAAATATCATTCAGTTTGGGTATGCATTTTTGCCTCAAATCCAAAATTAAGTTTCGTATGAAACAGTAAGCGCAAGGCTTCCTATTAAGATGTGCTTTCCGTGTGTTATTTCATCAGCATTGCGTTTACCATTTTAAAAGTAAGTTGCGACTTCTTTCTCGTATGCATGTAAAAAAACATTTCGCCGAGTAAATTTTATTTTAGTGAAATTTACTAATCGATTCTCAGGCACAACACATGAATGAATAAGTACATTTTCTATCAATTTAGGCTAAATATATTTATTACGAGTGATCGCAATATTTATTGCCCTCAACGACAAAGATTAATAAAATATGGAGAAAAACGCATAATTTAAAATGGTAGTGAAATTTGCTTCTCGCTTCCATTAATGGGCTAAGAAAGCACGCTTCCATTCTAGGGTTGAAAATGTTTCAATTCTAAACGGTGGTCTTTAACTGGGGCTATGATGACAATATCGACTTCTGTGGAGCGTGCCACAAGTAAGAGCACAATACTTTTTACGTTTTTGCGGAAAAATGAAAAAACAGTCTGACATGTTTCGCTGGATATATTTAGGTACACCGTATTGCTTTTTACTTTAACACATAGAGTTTAGAAATTAATTTTGTAAAATTCCTTATTGTGATTTTTCTCGAACAGCTGCTTTTTGCTTATGACGACAGTAATTCTGGGTATAATTTGATATTCACTTTTGAAATAACGAATACTTATGGATTCAGAGCCAAGAATTTTAAAAGCTCGGCCACGGAGTTCATCGATCGTTGATCTGTCAAATATGTGACAGAAAAAAAGAATTTCTGCATCTTCTTACCCATCGAATATATTCTAGGATAGAAACTATTATGTTCTAAAACCGTTAATTTACAAACATGAACGAGTTTCGTTATTTTGCTATGCTTTGCGAATATCACAAAGCTTACTCTAATAAATTACTGAAATTTATTAACTTCATTGTATTTTTTTTTTAATTAATTTTAGTTAAAATCGGTTTAGTATATCCGAGAAACGATCTATATTTCAAATAGATTCTGGCAGAATCTTGCGTTCAATATAGAAATAGCAAAATATATATATATATATGCGAATTAATTGAAGATGTTGTTAACAGTTCTTAAATTGAGGTATGATATCGATAAAAATGACAAAGAACATTAGAGAGGCATTAGATCAAATGGTTAGAGCGCAGGTCCTGGAGAGACCGGGAGGTCCTGGGTTCGAATGCCAGAAGCTACCTTACCTTTACCTTTTCTGTGTCTTTTCTGTTTCATATTTAATCTGTGATTTGTTGATATTATCTTCAATAATCAAAAAAGCAGTTTTTATTTAGTATTATTATTGTATTTAATGCAGATTATACACATGCAATATTTACAAAAATGCTTTGAATGCCCAACTAGGAGAATTTCCCTTATTAGGGCAGTTGTATTTACTGTATGTAAGAAAGATGATTTTCATGAGAAATTTTCCAAATGAACATTAACATTATAAATCGGTCAGTCGAGATTATGAAAGCAGTTCCTTTCCGTCTTTCATTGAAACTAAAACAACCATCTTTCATTTGAATAAGGACGACCTTGGCATCGTCACGAGAAAGATAAATTAGATTTATTACCGCCAGAACAAACAAACTAACATAGGCATTTATATTTATGCATTGTTATAATATTAATGACAAAATGAATGATGCGTAATGCCATGTGATAAAGTTTGAGATATTACTGAAAAGTTGTTTCTTTAGAATTATGGTGGACGAACAATTTAAATTTTTGTAAAGGGAAAGAATATGATTTTTAGTATCATCGAAGGAATGAATACTATTTGGATTAATGCTTTTAGTTCAACACATTGTTTCACATGCATTTTCTATTACAGATTTTAAATACTTCAATCTGATACCCAATGTAACATATAGAGTGCGGTTATTAATGCCTGCTCTGATGAGATTACCCGAATTAGACACTACACTCTCATTAATAATCGAAGCAATAACTGCGCGATGTGTGGGGTAGAAATCTTTCTATGCATCTAAAGGCTTCCTCTTCACTGTAAAATCATCTGATTAAGCCACACGATGAATAATGATTCCTTATAATAAATATGCTTATTTTTTAACCATGTTAGTACACGCAACTATATTTATTATAATAATATTTTGATGATTTGCATAGCGCCGTTTTTTTGTGAAAATCACTTCAAGAGCGCAATACAATGTTTTTTTTAATGCTCTATCTTATCATTAAATAAGGACAATCTATTATTACTACTTACGGCTAACAAATTGCTGTCACCGATTCATCGATCTCTAATACCAAATTATTTTTACAATTCATTTGATCCATGAACGTGATGCCACGTTAAAATATGCACGTTATAAATTTTATTTACAGGCAGATAATATTATACAAGACCATACATACCTGTCGAGGAACTTGAAATAAATACTGCTTATTAGAGAAATTTATTTACAGTTCTGCGCGCAGAGGGGATAATGTTGGAAAACATATTATTGGATAAATTATTTAACCCTGGAATTATATATATTCTTCTTTGATTTGAAGGAAAAGCATATTTTATGAAGGGTGGTAGAGTACAGGAAATTGATTAGAATGTCTTATCCCATGTACTATTTTATGCTCCGAAAGTAAGGATATCTGCTTACCAGAACTCGCCAATCAGCAAAGCGACTCAACTGCTCAAAGATGCTGCATTGGTCGTTGATATTTTCAATATCACTTATATACAGTTATATGTTTTGACCCATGTCACTCAATATTTTTTGATACTTTTCCTATCAACCTTTCACTTATTTCATGTTTGATACAAATTGTGATCTTTAGTATTGTTTAAATCATTAATATAGAAATGTTTATTTACTTGTACTATTTTTTTTATTTTTTTCTATGTATATATTTTTTTAATATTTCATTTGTTGTAATGTATTTTAATCTCTATAATATATTAGCGAACAATTTTTTTAAGAAGGATAAGAAAAAAAAATCTCTTTCATCCTTTAAATGCGTTTAGTTTTTCTAATTCTGTGTAAATATCACCGATACGAAGTCGATCATTCGGTCGTCCCATATCGATTGTGGGTGACCTCTATTTCAGATTTCCACACCAAGGAACCGTATTTGTTTTACACTTTAGAAGTATTCATAGGTTTGCAAGCTGCTGAACTTACGCAATAACTGACTAAACTACTTTAATTATTAATGAAATCTAAGTAGATACCCAAGTACCTACCCGCAAAACATTCTAAATGTCTAAGTTCATCAAGATTTAAGTGAAATTTTCAGCACAACGTCGTAATAGCACGTTCACTTTTTGAACGTTTTATTTTTTAATAGAATTTTATTCTTCGCCAATCTTTAATTACCTGTAAGATTGATTACTTTTCGCGACAACCGTCCCTGATTTATTATTCGCCGTTTTCTTCTCAGCTGTGCTGAAGAAAGTCGAAGAAATTACGCAGTTCGTAAATATTTGCTATTCATCCACAAAAATTACGAATAAGTGAAATACGAAATAATTATTACGCAAAAGTAACGTCGATTTTGCTGTTTCAATTATGAATTATTTGTTTAAACTTTATTTCTGATGCTTTTAACAGGCAATATTAACATACCAATGTTGGAAAACAATTTTAGACTTTTTTTGGGAATAATTATAAAACATGGCGAAGGATTTGTAAGTAGAGTTTTATATATCCTCCTTTAACCGTTAAGAAATTTTAATTTCTCAATTACAGGTAGATACTTTACGGCCCTTCATACTAGCGACTTAATTCAAGTATGGAGTATTACGATTTCCAGGACTCAACTAGAGATATTAGCAATAAATCGTAAAAATTCAAACCCACCTCCACCACAGCATAACCAGGTATTACAATGTTCTGCTTAAAAACGTTCTGCTGCAAATTCTAAGTGAACTATTTTCAGTTCATAATGTATATTTATAAAAATCTACAGAAAATATAAATGGAATATCCACACTAGGTCCTTGGGGTTGTTTTTTCATAAAAACAGAGCTTTATTTTTATTGAGTCATAAATTATAATGTTTCATCACAAAGTTACTAATTCAGTAAAAAATGTTTTTTTTTCGTTCCATGTTTGTCAGTCAAATAGGCTATCAACTGTCTGCCTAGAGCGTACCCTCAGATTCTTTGGACATGTCGCTGGCCAAACCGAGAACTCCAATCTGAAGAAGCCCATGGTCACTGGCAAAGTGCAAATCAGGAGAAGTAAAGGAAGGTCACAGATGGGTTGGAGTGACCAAATCTCGCAGGTGTCCAGAACGTCGGTGTTTGCAGCTCTCCACGCAGCGCAGGATCGCGTGGACTGAAGGAGCCTTGTACAATAGGGAGTTTGGAGTGGGGGTCACGATCCTCAGCAATGTGGAAGCGACTATAAAGGAAGTCAGTCATATTGTACGATTATTACAATATCACGCAAACACCGTTTATGCAATAATTCGGTCAGATAAAAATAAATCTATAATTGATCATGTGTAGTTGGATACATTTATAGTAGTACAGCTGTTTTACTCAGGAAAGTCATGTACTTCACAATAATATAACTTTAAGTTGATATGACGTAAACTTCATAAAACCGTGTTCGTGGTTGAGAGGTTACGATCCTTGGCTATGAATCCGGAGGCTGCGGGTTCAAATCCCGGCTTGCGCAAGTAAATTTTATTTGAATAAATTGCTATATTTCACATTTTGTTCATTTAAAATAATACGTGGTATATTTGCTACACGTTCCAGTGTGGTACATACTGTCAGTATTGCCCAGGTGAAAGACCACCATTCAGATGCGAGATGTTGCTCAAGATGGCTTTACCCGTGTTTGGTGACTAGATCTTAAAATCCAGGTCCTTTCTTACCTTCCTTCCTTCCCACCTCCTTCCCTTTCTCGTTATCTTCAGCCTCAAAATACGGGAGTCTTGCGTGGTAATCCCATAAACAAATGATTAAAAAAAATATGTTCTGATACTTCTGCTGAAAGATAAACATGGAAATCTTTTCGAGCCCTTAAACCGGTCTTTATGAAAGTTATTTGTGCCATGCCCTACTTTAACGCTTTAAATATGTAATGCCCACCCCTCCTTCCCGTGTTGGCAAGGAGAAGCTCATCACGCCTTTCATTAATTACGAATAATCGATGATTTATTACATACGTCGATTACGCTAATACGTTCAGTGCACCCGTTGTATTCATCTATTGTGATAAGTAAGTCTCTTGATAAAAAGCTCTTTGATTCTCTGCCAATGATTACGATGATCAGTTGTGTCGTGGTATCGTCAGCCATGACATCATTTCATACATTATAAATATATTTCTATGTTGAATAACTGATTTACAGATAACATTGTCATATCACATTTTCATGTCTCTCTCCTGTCGTAGGTTCGATAACTAAATAACCATAATGAGTTGAATTGATAACTCATATGAGTGAAGCATTACTTTATATTGGCACATGCTTCTTGCGTGGTTCAAATTTATGTATATTATTTTTCTGTTTTTCTGACTCTAAAAATAATCCGACCAAATACGTTGTTTACTTGATTGTGTCATGTCTTCTTTGGGCGTCCACAACTTTTTCTACCATTCCCTGTAACGAAGTTCAGAAATTCAAACTTGTCCTTCAGACAAAGCATATATTAACACGTTCATTGCTAACTAAAATTCGTACATATTAATGCCATGCTGAGAACATTGACTGAAAGGTCGAGCGAACTAAAGGAGTGTTTACATGAGCATAATATTGTATCGACATCATAATTTAAGGTTTTTTTTAAAAAAAGAGCAATGTGTAATGTTTTATTTTTTATGGCGAACTAAAGGAGTATTGTCTGTTTTAGACCGGAAATGGAACAGACGGCGCAACGCGCCAGGCGCGTTGCGCGCATGCCGGTCAAATTACTGTCAACGCTAGACGCGCGGTGTCAGCAATGAACGTGTTAACCACAACCGTCACGCTGTTTCTTAGTAGGTATTAGTTAGCAGCATAAATTCATTCGGCTGTGAAAATTAAACAAATAAATCTCTACTTAAAACACGTGGGTACCCATTTAATTAGTACGTTAATCTAACAGAGGAAAGGGGGATACTATTTGTACGAATTTTTTTTTAAAATTTATTTGTTTTCTGTATAAACCGTTATTAATACAACAACATTGGAAAAGCGATAAAAAAATGCCCAAAAAATAAAGTTAGCAAAATCGTATAAGATATGTAGGTAATTAGAGCTATTTAAATATTTTCTAAAAGGTTACAAGTAGGTACATAATATAGTTATAACGTGTCCAAACTTAAAATTGTTGTAGAACATGTGAAAAATATCCGCATTTCCTGCGAGGCAGTTAATTAACCTAGTAAGTCTTCCCAGAGGCATCACCGTTGGAAAGTTAGTTTTGCATCTGGGAAGAAATAGAAGCCTGTATCGGTGGACTCACATGAACATATCAAGGACATAAAAGTCCCGTTTCAGCCAGGATGTTAATAATACTGGTATTAATAATACACCGTTCAAAAGTTTATGAGCCGTAAATAGTAACGCTATAACGCTTCTAGAATTTAGACTGCAGATACCCAGTATTCCCGAGAGAAATGCTGTTGGAAACAGCCATGGGTAAAAGCATGGCTAGTTATTCATGTTATATTTCAGAGATATATATTCTTTACGCATCTGATAATGTGACAGTTACTTGAGAAACGTCGCTTATTTCCATTTCTTCCCTGTTGTAAGCGACAAGTGACAAGACAGACAGTGATGAAACATATACATTTTCAACCCTCCGGCTAAACTCCTTTTGCCTTTTCTTAAAATGCACCGTCTTCTTTCTCAGAGCGACTGCTATCTAATAAAATATTTCTACCATGATTTGAGCATGGGTAGTATAATATATTTTTTTTTAAAACAATAGATTTTTTTTTAATATTTCGTGTTACTGGGATATGTATTTTCTCATAGAAAACCTACAATAATGCATATCGCCAACTATTCAGTCTACCAGGATAGTGCAGCGCTACAGAAATATTACTTGAGGACGAGTGCACTCTTTCAGGGCACCCGCATGGGAAGCCTATGGTGCAGAGTACGTCAATCCAAGAATACCATCATTACTGCCACGGCTACATGGATGAAGTCTCCCTTGATAACCTTTTGGAGACGGGAAAATATCACATATTCACCATAAACTTGTTAATTTTTTTTCTCTCTTAGTGAATGAACTTATTTTGCATATTTTGCTGTGTATTCTTTTACCATGTTTTTCTTTTCTTTCTCTTATTTTACGTACCTATTGTTATTTTTTCGTATTATTATCACTAATGGAACGTTTTGCATTGCACTACCTCTGCATACCTTCTAGAATAAAGAAATATTATTATTATTATTACTTTGATGGTTCTTTGGCCAAAGATTTTCAAAGTTCATATGTATTATTTCCTTGCCATTGAAGAAAAGGTTAAAAAAAATAATTTTACTTCAGGAACCTAATAGTGCCTCTCGTCGAAATTCTTCTCAGATTTCGCCAACCTATCAGAATTGACTACATAATAATAAACATCCTGAACTCAAAATACATGCATAAATTGATCGTACAACGCGTGGTTATAAAATCACTGGGTTTACGTATCCTGCAAATTAAGGTTGCCCGAACGATTTATTGGACGATGGACGTGTTGAGAAAATGCTTGCCTATAAATTCTGGGCCACACCGGACTTAGAAGGTACACAATTATGATCTTCGACAGCTTAATTCACAACTTGTTTGTATGCGTTCTGTTTGATTGCATATCATTGACGGTAATAGGTTATCATTTTACATTTTGGCCTATTTATCAACGAAAAATTAAAATTTTACACGAACATTTTTTTAATATTAAAATATTAGTACGGTTATTATCACATTAATATTAGTTTTTATTATTATTACAGCTGTTTCTGCCTTCAAAGGCATTTTATAAGTGTGGTGAAGCCATATTGCGATGGATTACTTGTATAATTTTATTTACTCCCACCCGATTTTAATTTGTATACTTTTTGAAATGATTTATTAGTTTTTTTTTGTAAACACCAATTTTTTTTTAGTTCTGCAAGTATTTCGGTATTTAATTATTATAACAGCTGTTAAAAACGATCTATGCTGGACCGTAATAAAAATGATTTATTACCAGTGAAACCGATTTACTTTGAAAATAGTTATGATAATTAAAATTCTCTATTCTGTGAGTTACTTAGAGTTGAAAGCTGTTTTCCCCGCATAAAGTATTTTCGTAATAGTTTATAACGCTGTGAATGCTATTTAAATTGACTAATTTAACGTGTTTGTATAGCTCAATGAATTATTTCATGGAATTATTTCGTTTTTATTATTAAACCTGATTAAATTTGATAGAGATAAATTTTATTTAAATGGAGTTCTACCAATTAAACACAATAACAAATAAGTAATCACCGATTAACTCAAAAATAATTGTGATAATCAAAATTCTCTTTTCAGTGAGGTACATAGAATCCCGTTTTCCCTGCTATTTAATGGTGGCAGTAGAAGTTTAAAAGTTGAAATCGAAAAGTAAAAAAAAATAATAATAATAGCATATATTAATTAAATGTGATCACACCGATGTAATGCTGCATACATCGCTGCACACAGCATCCCCAAAGATGACACAGGTCTTGAGGGAAATTATTTCCCTCGGGGTCTCCTGTGTGGAGTAACTGTAAAAAAATACATCGGAGAGACGGGAAGGGCTTTCTCAACTAGATTCAAAGAACATAATGTGGCCTAACCACAGTTTGGAAATGACTTTGAATGCTAAAACACCTGTCACAATAATAAAAACTAAAGTATTTGCCGAACTCAATAAAAATATTAATAAATTTATTTAGTTAATGTTTTCAGACGATACATTAAATTTTTTTTTTCTTTATATAAAAATAAATAAATAAATGAAGTTCTACAAAATAAACACAATGGTATCTTCCATTGTATATATTCAACATGCAATGGTGGCACAATGTTCACTAATCATTTTGTAGTCTCCATGAAGAAAAAACATATTTCGATAAATTACAATGCGAAATTTCAGATTTTTTTTAAAGGATACTTTACAATCCTCTATCACATACGAATGGTTTATATCTACCAGCTACTGATTTACCTACAAATAATTTGTTTAGTACTTTAACTTATGATAACTTACTAATGTATCTTTTAGATTTTTTTTTTTTACAGAGAGTATATAAAAATAAGACATGATTCATATAGTGTAACAAAAAATATAATATAGCTATTCCTCACCATAAAGAAACAAGGTTCTTGTGTTTGGTGAGTGATTATCGCTTAATTAATCAAATCATAACTTGAAATATTGTTGTACAATAGCAGGAAAATATGAATTTGTCGTGTAAATTTTGTAATTTATCACTAGTAATAAATAGTATTAAAGAAAAGAAAAGAAATGAAAAGAAAGTAGAAGAAAAGAAGAGAAGATAATAATAAAAGACAAAAAATCTAATAATAATAAAAAACAATAAAATTTTAAAAAAAATTGTTACAGTAGTTTGAGGTAATTTTTTAATCTATGTTGAAATTCATGGATATTTTCTATAATTTTAAGATCAGATGGCAGATTGTTAAAAAAAGTTATTCCTAGATATAGGTATGTGTTTTGCGTATGCTAAGTATTGAATGGCGGGATTTTAATGTTTTGTTGATACCTTGCGGATATATTAAATTGTAATTTATTTAACGTTTTTTCTTTAAAGATTTGAATAATTGCATATTTTTATAAATTTTATCTACTGTAGGTACATTGAATATTGTAAAAAGCTTTTCAGTGGAAAATGATGATGGTTTTTTTAAAATTACCTTTATTATCAATCTTTGAATTATTTTAAGTGGACTTAAAATATTATCATATGTTCTCCCCAGCCAATAATTCCATATTGTAAAATAGACTGAACAATTGCATAGTACACTCTTTTTAGGTTTTCTAGTCTAAGAATATTTCTTTGTCTTATAAATATATATATACATTTTCTAATTCGTTTAACAAGTTCACAAATATGTGTTTTCCATTTAAAATGCTGGTCTATATATACACCAAGGTATTTAATTTTGGAAGTTGGACTAAGTTTTGAACATGCTTGATTACAATTGATTCTGTTGCAGTTACTTTGGTGTATTATAATTTTTATTTCTGGTTTTGATTTAAATTTATTGATAGAAAAAGGAATAAATTTTGTTTTTCCAGTGTTAAGGGAGAGTAGATTATTATCGAACCAATTTTTTAATATATTAATATCAGTATTTGCTAGCTTGTTAATAGAATTCCAGTCAGTACCTTCAATTATTATGACAGTGTCGTCAGCATAAGATATTATTTTTCCGTTTAGCTTTTGCATGAATATGTCATTTACATAGATGATAAAAAGTAGAGGTCCCAGTACTGTACCTTGGGGTATGCCAAAATTACTTGTTTTTTTATGACTAAGTACCTCGTTCATTTTTACCACTTGAGGACGTTTGAAAAGATAGCAACAATTACTTTTTTTTTGTAATTAATTAAATGCATTGGAGTGAAATTAAAAAAGAAATACTCTTAGTTATAAGAGTTTGGTAATAAAATAAAGACATTTATTAAAGTGAAATTAATAGTTTTTTTTATTTTAATCTTTGACATTTATTCTACACATTCAAATTTTATCACATTAGAGTATGACACTTCGTTTTAAAGAAACAATCCAAAACAACATAAAACGATAATATTTCTCAAATTTATAATTTTAATTTCTACGTAAGACTTTCTTATTTTTTATTTATTTGACATTTAATAAATTCGGTATTTTGAAAAATGCCTTTCCATCTTCCTTGCAAAGCGTTAAATAATAATAATAATAGTTTTAATATAAAATTGTCTTAGAAAATAATCTAGAATCATCTCATTTCGAAAGTACCACTAATTTCTGAAGATCGAAGTAAAAAGTGTGCATTTAGATCATGGCGCTTTTTTAAACTTACTTTAATGTTCATGCGATCTATCTTGGTGTTGCCATTTAAAACCATTTAAACGATCACAGAGCCCCCAATGTTTGTCTACTTTTAAATGTCAGACTATGAGTAATGATACCAATAAAGTTGGGTTAAACAACGACTTGAAATCTATATTGCTAAAGTTGCATGCTTCGGTCACGTAAAATAATACATTCAATACTATTATTTGAATTGCTGTGATTTCTTTGATAGAATTATTGGAATTTAAAAAAAAAGGCGAAAAGAAAGAGTACAATGAAGAAAATTTTATATAAAATATATTCATACGTGGAAATCGACGAAATAATTATTTGCGAAGTTTCGAAATAAGTGTTTTGGTGGTTATATTACATTAGTAATTGTTTTTAAAATAAGA
Source organism: Halesus radiatus (assembly GCA_022606495.2). Classification (NCBI taxonomy): domain Eukaryota; kingdom Metazoa; phylum Arthropoda; class Insecta; order Trichoptera; family Limnephilidae; genus Halesus; species Halesus radiatus. The sequence goes on from JAHDVE020001156.1 coordinate 58,439, forward strand.
TTTAAAAAACACGCACCAAATAATTTTTCATGCAAACTTATTTCTGAAATAAAAACAATCTCGCATAAAACTAATAATGCAGTTTTCTTGTTAAAGCGAATTTTTTGAAAAATGTCTCTTACATCATAGTATTGATGGTTGTATTGTTAAACCGGATCATTTTATGAAGTTGATTGATTTAATAAGACGACATCAGATAAAAGCTCCTTTGTACTTGACGTACGTAGAAACGGAGAAAGACACTATTATTGTATTAATAATTGCAAGTCTTTGTAACTGAACAATCTTGTCTGACCCATTTTTCAACGAAGTCAGACCTATGTGAATCAATACCAACTATTATTTTTCCGATCCAATTTATGTGTAATTAATACCGTAGCTTGACCGACGAACACATGTTTAATGTGTTGTGGCCTGGGGCCATTTGCTCTAAAGCCTAGGCTGTTAATGTGGTTTTATCATATCCTCAAATCGAACCCATTATCGATCGGTAAAATCAATATATTTCCAGCAAGGCCGGCTGCCATTACTCTGGGTACGTGTTTACTATTTCCATCGAAACAGACGTTTATCGAATAATGACGTTTGCAGAGAGAATAACGGCAATTTGCAGTGGTCGCATGTCGCGGGCGAAGTGGTTACTTTTAAGTAACGATCATTATATTTTAACGAAGTGTTGATTTTATTGCCTGAAACATAACATTTGATGATAATAAATAGAATCGTTCATTTAGTGGCTAAGCCAAATTAACACTTTATTATACTTACTCTTCTTCGAAAAAACAATGAAAACAAAATTAAATTTAGCATGTGCTAAAGAGATATGTCGATAGAAGTGCATTATTGGCATCTCCGCGTGCCCCAACTAAGTTTTTTCCTTACTTCTAACAAAGCTAATCATTATTTTCAAATAACCAAATTATTTATTGAATACATAATCAATGTTATTAGCTCTTCCGGATTCTAGGAGTCGAATTATATTTTTGTTTGCTTTAACTCCACAGAGACGGCCCTAAGGAAAGTAATTTCTCTCAGGCCCTGAGTCATCTTTGGGGATGCTGTGTTAACGGTCTTTTGATCAATTAATTTCTGGAAAGGAAAAATATATAAGGGGTGTGAAGGAACCTGGGGGGGTCAGTATGTACATGAGTGAGGAATGTATTAATACATCCCACTGCGGTGCCAGGATATGGGTCGAGAGAGTCCGGCTAGAAAGATGAAGGGGTTTCCCCCAACCAGCCGCTCCCGATCCGATCTAGCTAAGACGATCGAGCCAACTCGGGCGTCCCCATAAGTCACCCATGTAGCTAGCCACTTGGGGTGACTTATGGCAGAAGTGTTGGTTATCCAATATACCCACCTACCAAATTATTGAATAAATATCTTATTATGTAAATTAGCGACATCAGTTTACTTTGAAATCGGCATAAATCATTCTTATAAAGAATTATCTTTTCAGTGTAGCGAACGTTTATATTGAGATTTTGTGTTCGTTAGTTTCGTTGTAACGGTGAAAATCTTCTAGAAAAATAAAATGTTTTCTATCATTTTAAATAGTAGTAGTAATTATTAATGATATACGTGGTACGTAAGACAGAGAAAAGTTGTAAAAGAGAAAGAAACTGCTCAGGAGAAAGGTGGGGGGAATAGAAGCATGATGGCTTGGCGAGAAAATTGCAAGACTGTGCTGAAACCAGTTAGCTTTGCAACTCTCTTGTAAGCAAACTTATCGTTTTTCATTTTTCGTTCAGTTTTTTTTTTGTCAGCGTGCTACCGAGTTAGAAGCTTTACTATATGAGAAGTACCTAACAGAATCAGCTACTGGTATGGAGTACTTTGTAGAAAAAGAAATGGAATTGACAACAAGCTAAAGTAAATTATGGTCTTTTGAATAGCGTCTGGGTCAGATTTGCAACATAAATATACAATATAAGAAGTTCATCAAACCACTTTATGGTTTTTGGTTCATTCGATCTCAATTTCGACTGAACCTTTCCCCTTCAATGCTGTCAACCTAGCTGACATGGTCTTTAAGTATTAAATTTTTTTTTTTCGAAAGATGTGTAAATATTTTGCGTGGTCGTTATTTATATAATTAATTATAAGAACTCCGTTTTTAATATATATATCTTTATATTTCAAAAGCAAAAATTCTCTCATCGTGATAAACAATATACTAAAAATTAATGACAAATATAGATAAATAAGTTCTTCTTATTAACCCATTTAAGCTTAGTGATCCGATTTTGTAACACTAGACTCATTGCGGTTTTTTTTTTTAAATTCATAATATCAACAACAGATGACTTTAGAAGTATCAAGTGGAGATAGTGTTAGTGTCGCTCGCTTGCGGTTAGTATTTGAATGTGCATAGGACCTGTAACGACGTCATGATATATTTAAAAACATTGACGTTTAATACTGGACGATTTCAGTTACGTTTTTTTCAACTTAGGTAATTATTACTTTTGCTTTTTTGGTACTTCGAATACAATTTTTGCTATTACTAATCTACTTTATATAAGCTACCGTGTTTTAGTCACAATGTACACAAATTATTGATATTGCCGTTATTATGGGTTTGTAAAGTCGGGTGTTCCGATTTTAAAACACTAGGCACATACATATCACATTCAATTCAGCAGGGTAGTGAAGAAAGATTAGATTGTTTATTTATTTATTTATTTTAGTTTCAAATTTATTTTATTTAACAAAACATAACTTATATATAATATCAAATAAAATAATAAATATAGTAAACTACTAAATTTAAAACATTCATGCGTCAAAGAGCTCTAATATTATTTATTTATTTTTAATTAAAACAGGCCTTTCTCAAGATGTCGAAGGGCTTATCGTTAAATGAAATTGTGGAAATGTTAGAAGCAGAAAATAATATTAGAGCAAGGGCTATAATCATCTAACCGCCTGAAAACGCAACGGCGCCAATTTCGGATGAAGATTCTAAAGACGAAGAGTGGAATGATAAATAATTTACCAGGTTCTTTACTCCGAACACCTGCACATTTAGTCCATAATGGTGATTCTTATTTCGACTTGGATAATGAAGTTACCCCTGCAGTTAAAAGAGCAACTCCAACAAAGAAAATAAAACTCGTAAAAGTTGCACGCCAATGGAAATACACTGATTTTAACCCACGATGTCCAAAAGGAAGAGTTACACAACCTCAACAGAAAACAACAAAAACTCCCACAGAAATTTTTGAACTTTTTTTGGACGAATAAGTAGTGGAAATGATTGTGACGTACACGACTTGTATGCTTCTAGAAAAGGAATAAATCTTGGCTTGAGTCACTCAGAGCTAAAATGCTTTTTAGGAATAATATTCTTCTTTTTTTTCAGTAACTCTACACAGGAGACCCTGAGTGAAGTAATTTCTCTCAAGGCCTATATCATCTTTGGGGATGCTGTATGGAGGGTCTTTTAGAGGATAGGAAGGAGTGAACTTGGGTCTTGAAGAGACCCATGTTATAGAATGGATGAAACACAGAGGCCGGCAGATCATTCCACAGCCGAGCTGTTGAACACAAGAACGAATCATGGAAGCGACTCGTTCTCATGTGACAAATGTCAACCGTGTGCAAATGTTGGGCGCGTGTTTGGCGTGTTTCCTGACTATGCACCAGTGCCGAAGGGATCAATGATGCTATTTCCTCGGAGCATCTTCAATTAAAATACCAGTACAATAAGGACACCAATCCCACCTGACGTATGTACTCCAAAGATTGCAACCCGTTTGTTAAGATAGGCAAATCTGTCAAACGAACCGCCCATTTCTGCACAGAGTCATGGGTTTTTTCAGATATTTTAGGACTCCCGACCAGAGGTGGCTGCTTAATTCTACAGTGGGGCGCACTTGCGAATTGTACAGGGTCAGCAGTTGTGTACTATTAAAGTATCTGCGGGCTCTGTACAATACGCACAGCTTCTAAGAGGGTAACTTTACTAGTGCTTCGATGGAGCCCCCATACTTGAGCTGGTCACTTAAGGTTACACCACGCATATCAATGGAGGGCTTGTTGGGAAGATTGCTTCCTTTAATGGAGACTAGAATGTCATTTCGATCCTTTTTAGACGTAATCAGACATGATTGGGTCTTTGAAACATTAAATTCGATGAGGTTATTCTTACCCCAAGAGGAGACCCTCTCGAGGTAACCGTCTATTCTCTGCTTCAAAGCCCTCCGAGCTGTTGGAGTTTGTGTGCCCTTTGGGGGCTTGTCAAAAAAAAGCAATCATGGACTGTACTGTCATCCGCGTAACAATGGATTGGTGCACATGTCAAGAGGTCATTGATGTGCAACAAAAACAATGTCGGAGACAGAATCGATCCTTGTGCCAGCATTTATTGAATGCGAGGAAGAGTTGAAACTATCAGCAACCGTCTGAATCGATCTCTCTCTCAAAAAGTAGGCAATCCACGTACACAAGGAAACAAGAAGTCTGTAAGAAGGCAGTTTGTTGGCAAGTTCTCGATGCCAAACCCGGTAAAAGGCGTTAGAAATGTCCAGTGACACCGTTTGAATCTCACCATAATGTTCCAGGCACCGCCCTCAAACATGCGTCACATACGCGAGAAGATCACCGCACGAGCAGTTTCATCGGAATCCGTACTGGCGGTCGTTAATGATTTTGTTCTTCTCGAGGTATGTGAGCAGTTTGTCGTTGATCACACGTTCCATCACCTTGGACAGAACTGATGTGATCGCTATGGGGCGGTATTTGGCTGGGTTGGAGCGCTCACCTTTCTTAGGTATAAGATAAATGACCGCTTTTTTCCAACAAGAGGGCCATATTTAAGGGACATTTACTGACGAATTACTGGTGCAGTTAGAACTTTTAATATTTTCTAATTCTGTTAATATTCACTAGATTTTGTTGGTGTCTATGGAAGAAATGAAGAATAGTGCAGTTGAAACCATTTCCAATAAATAACTCAAATCGACCAAAATCGTCAGTTGGAACCTTGTTATTCCAAGGGGACGATTTATTATATATTAGTTATTGTAAGTACAAGTTTTCAAATTATTAATTACAGATTACGCCAAATGGGTAAATATACTTAAAACAGAGATCATATTTAAGGAATATGTTCATATGTTGGATTAAACAATTGCAGTTCATAAAAACATTCAGCATGACGGCATACATTGAGTTATCTATACAATTATATGGGCAACTCTAAAGTTCATCCCCCTAGACGAGCTGGAAAACAAATGCAGGGACTATATGGGGAAGGAATAATCCCTTTAACAAATAGATATCACCGAAGTACAGCAAAATGGTATACGTCCTGAGACGCCTGTCGAAGCTAAGGGCACCCAATTTTAATTTGGACGGTGTATCAAATGATTTATTATCGGTAAAACCGGTTTGATCAGAAAATAATTAAAATTCTCTATTCTGTGAAATATTTTCATTTATAATATTTTTTTTAATTAACAATTAATAGATTACAAGGTAGTCCATAATGCCAAAGTCATCATAAAATAAGACCACATATCTAGTTATTTCAGTATCTTTCTACTTCCATCAAAGAGTAAACATGGTATTGAAATATATAATAAATAGCTAGTGGATCTGCCGTATCAAATAACAAGGTTAAACGGAGTAGAGGACAATAATAAATAAAAACTGAAAATCAAAATTGTTAAAAAAAAAAAAATCTCCTATGATTGATGTATGATAAATTTTCATAAATACAGTTTAACAAATTATTTTTCTGTTTTCATTAATTTAAGAGTCATTTTGATAATAATTATCGGTAAGTAACAAAACACAAACGAGGTCATGAGATAAAACGATGATACGCATACCCGTAGTACGAAGTTATGCGAAATAAATTTTAAAATGTAAGCACGAAGAAAACAGCCTCATATTTCAGTGATAAAAATTGAAAATAACTATCGTCCTCTTTTTTAAAGTAACTGCGTTTTTGAGACCTTTAAAGAAAAATGTTATTCACTGTCGTAGTTATGGTAAGAAAATATGTTAAAAAAATAAATGTATTCATAAATAAATGCGATGAGGCCTCATGCTTTAACTTCACCTGTTGGTTCACATTGTCAGTTTGTTGGTATTTTCTCTACATGTTGCTATATTTGTTTTCTTTGTGATACGATTTCAACCATTATCATGAAGAATTATTTAGTAGTTATAGCGGTAGGTAATGACTAATGACATTAGGCACTATGCTTACTGCAGGTATCGAGGGAGTTTTCACTAATAATTGAGGGCGCTGTCGCAAGCTTTATGTTTGACAAGCCCCCAAACAAAGGGAACACTAACTCCAACAGCTCGGAGGGCTTTGAAGCAGAGAATGGAGTAAGAATAATCTCGTTGAATTTAATGTTTCAAATACTCAACCATGTCTGAATACGTCGATTCTTAATATCGAATTGACAATCTGGTCTCTTTCTGAACAGTTGTAAACAGTTGTTGTTTCTGAACTGTCTGAAGAAGGAAATAATATTTGGGAATGCTGTGTTGAGAGTCTTTTAAAGGATAGGAAGGAGTAAACCTGAATCTTGAAGATAACCATGTTGTAGGATAGAGGAAACACAGAGGCCGGCAGATCATTCCACAGCTGAGCTGTTGAACACACGAACGAGTCGTAGAAGCGATCCGTTCTCTTGTGAAAAATGTCAACTCTATGCAAATGTTTAAAGCGCGTTTGGCATGTTTCTTGACTATGAGCTGGTGCCGAAGAGATGAATGATGCTAGTTCCTCAGAGCATCTTCCATTAAAATACCGGTAGAACAGGGACAGCATTCCGACCTGACTTCTGTGCTCTAAAAATTGTAATCCGTTTGTTAAGATAGGCGAATCTGCTGGACGGACCGTCCGTTTCTGCAAAGAGTCAACGGTTTTTTTAAGATATTTTGATGCTCCCGACCAGAGGTGGCTGCCAAATTCTGGGCGCTCTTGCGATTTGTACAGGGTCAGCATTTGTGTACTATTAACGTAACTGCGAATTCTGTACAATACGCCCAGCTTCTGAGAGGCTAACTTTACTCTGGCTTCGATGGAACCCCCATACCTGAGCTGGTCACTTAAGGTTACACCAATCATATCGGAAGAGAGCTTGTTGGGAAGATTGCTTTCATTAAAGGAGACTTAATTGTATGTATGTGTAATACTACATTCGTACTGTTTATCCTGATGGGGGAAGCTTTGTTTTAGAAACATGTTGATATTAAAATATTAAAAAGTGCTGTAAACAAAGTCATTCTTATAAATTGATTTTCTGTTTAATTCGTGGAACTCTATTACGATTTATTTATATGATTTTATTTACTCCTTCGCCTTTCCTATTTGAAAACGGTTTTACCGATAATAAATCATTATTTTTTTAAAAACCCGTCCAAATTGGAAAGGCGTTGGAGTAAACAAAATCATATGAATAAGTCGTCACAATGTGGATTAACCACAGTTTGAAAATGGCCTTAAACACCTTAACAGCTGTCACAATAATAAAAACTAAAAACAATTGCAGAATAATAACATTATTAAATTTGATTAACATACAATTAAAAAAAAAATCTTATTTATTTATTCATATTATTTAGTTCATATCAAATAATTTTATTTTGTTATAATTACGCTTTCAGAATCGCCCCGGTGAATTAAGATGATTATAAAATAATACATCTTCTCGTATGTAGATTTTTCTTCAGCAGGTATCCTAAACCTTCCACAATACTAACACGTCTCCCCCTCCCTAACAAATTCACTTTGCACAACAATTTTCCTGATACTCAGGTGTCATAATTCCATTGGATACATTTGGTCGGAGCTTTCGTGCCACTATCACATAAAAAAAGAGGTTATTATAAATATGTTACTGTGTTAGTTCGATAGAGTTAGGTCGAGATATAAGTGTTTCAGACGCTTGGCTGATATGGGTTATCATGGCATACATCAACATTTAATATATTCACCCTATTTAAAGCATTTACGTCTGTCAGAAAACGCATATCAAAATAATCTTTTCCCGCATCGGTATTTGGTCGGGTATTACTTTTTAAACCATGCACTTTATCCAACTGACATCATTCTGTCATCATTATCATTAGATACGTCATAACGAAAGAGTTGAATGACGGAAAACTGTTTGTAATGAAAAGGGACGATAATATAAATAGTATTTTAGATATTTTTTAGTTTTCTCTGATTAACAAGTTTAAAACTAACCCACCGTTTAACTGGTGATGCGTATTTCGAAGGTATTATTCATAAGTTTAGAACGAAATACCATCATTACGTTCGCCGTATAGGCCCAAGCAACTTATTTTTACATCTGAATATAGAGTGATCAAAACAATATAGAAATAAATTATATTTTGTTCAAACGATTGATATTCACTTTGTGGCATCATTATTAATAAATGAATTTAAAAAAATATATAAACGATGTAAGCATCGCTTTCAAAACATGTATATATCCAAGTGGTGTATACTAAGTATATTTTATAATTAATTTTTTTTAAATGACTTCATAAAGTGAATGCCAATCGCTTGAAGAAATTACATTAATATTTATTTGTATTCATATGATATATTCCGGACGATGAAAGCATCGCTTACGAAACATGTAGATATCAATGTATATTTTTAAAGTGGTGAATACTAAGGAAATTTTTAAATTCATTTATTGGAAATAAATTATCTACTCTTTGTCTTCTTCATGTGGTGGAGAATAATAGACTATCTACTTCAATAACTAACCATCACTCCGTTTTCCGCAGGAGTAGGCAGAGAGGACCTCGGCCTTGTCACACACTTCTTGCTACATTCATATTTATACATGGTTTCATAGATTCTCTTCTGTAATTCTGATTCTTGATATGGTCCGACTCAAGTTTCTTGTTCAGTTGATGGTGTTATGGGTTCCTCGGGCGTCTCTGGTTTCTTCTTATTCACATTCACGTAATATATTATCCTTACACCCTTATCTTCGTTCATCCTCTCTAGATGCCTAAATCATCTGAGCGCCCCTTTCTTAAGTTAAGTTCTCATTAAAACTTGCATTCTTTTCGAATCTCAATGTTTCACACCGTCACAAATTATTTTATTATACATTCGCCCCAGGATTCTCATTTCTACAGTAGTCAGTCTGTTTTCATCCTTCCTCTGTCATTTGTATGCCTCATTGCCATATATCAGGTTTGGTATCAGCACCCCATTGTGGAATGCTAGCTTAGTTTTGAATCGCATTGTACCTAATTACTAATTAATATACAGGTATTTGTATTTATTTTATTGAATTATTCTTGTATTATAATATATTGATGTCGATAGTTGCTTTCCGAGAATGTCTTGTACTGTATTGACGTTTAACTATTTTCTTCGTCCTCGAAAGAATTTTCCCAAGAGTCTAATACCACGCGATCGTGTGCCATTTTGATAAATACACATTGCTATTGAAATTTATAGAAAATATCGTAACATTTTGTGAAATCGCCTCTCCATATTACCCAGTTAAAATACAATACTAACGCTGACGGATTGCGACTTAACTCAATTAATTTTTTATTTAAAAAACTTTTTTTAATTTAAAGCGTTTTTAAAGACATTGTATTAATAAAAATAAACATTTTACAGCAAGGTGTATCGTGGTGCGAAAAAAAAAATTAACAAGTAGGGACATTTTATGCGACCAGCAACAAAGTCGCCGTTTAAAAGCAACTTCGTTGATGCTAACTAACTAACTAGCTAACCATCACGACGTTTCTCCGCATGGGTAGGCAGAGAGGGCGGACCGTCAAACAATTCGATCATGTCATACACTTCTTGCTTAATTCACATTCATACATCGTATCATATATTCTCTTCTGTTATTTCGACTTCTGACATCGACTGACTTAAGTATTTGATTAACTTGATCGTGCCATGTCTTCCCCAGACGTCCTCGGCTTCTTCTTTCACGAATGGATTCTGTTTACCAACAAGATTGCCCTTCCCACCTGTATAACCATTGGCATATTGATCCTATAGGTTGGGAGATAAAACAGTCTATGCTGTTGTTGATGGAGATATCCACCAGGAATATAAAAATGAATGCTGTTCATGTTAGCCGAGTTTTTAAACCATACACGATTAGTCTGAAAAAATATGTAATAACGTGCACATTCCTTCTGACCCGTAGCTGGTTCATTCCGAGCATACTCAAGAGAAAGTCGGTAGGATAAATAGATTAACTAATACTGAAGAGGTATATTTGTCAACGATATGACGTTTTTGAAATATTAATTAGTACTGGCCACATTGACGATGAAACTTTAATTTACCTTTTAATTACCTTTTTGATGTAGTAAAAATTCTACACTGGGGTAGGTAGAGGGGAACAAATACCTCAAACTCTCTCTTGGCATGAACTTCATCCTCGACTTTTACTTCCATTGATTTGTGCATCGTCCTGTGTTGTAAAATCGATAAATCTTAACCCTTTTTAATTTAATAGTTTTAACTCCTCAACGGGTATACCATTTTAAACCCCCAAAATTGCGGTAAATTTTAAAAAAAGGGTACTGTCTCATTTAAAATGGCGTTTCCAATGCTTAGAAAACCTGTCTTCGAATGTCTGTCCCCGTGCACCTGATGGATAATCCAATTTAATACGTGCTGGAAGATTTAAATGAAAAATGCGCAAGTTGTCTCCCTGTCGCGGGAACTTGGGGTTTCGGAAATACTCGTATAATGAAAAAAAAAGATTATTGAATGGAGAAGCAAAAACTGAGCCATGTTGCAAAACAATTTGATGTACCTCTAAATGTAATTTATTAATTTGTAAAAAAAAAAAAAAACTAATTATCACGTCGTTTCGTTTAGGCAGAGAGGAACCGACAAACTCGGTCTTGACACAAACTCCTTGCCCCATTACACCGTCTTATACATATCCTTCTGTTATGTTGCCTCTTCACCTGGCCCAAATCGCGAATTTTATTCATTCCCTGGATGTCAAGAGACTTATTCTCCTTCCATCCCTTTCTTCGTTCATCGACTTTACATGTCCAAATCTTCTAAGCGTCCATTTTTTAATCTTACTCTTACTTATTACGCCAACATCGGCGTTGCATCAATTGTATGTTTTAGCTAACTTCCCACTGTGCCTTTTGGAGATATGGAAATAATGGATAGACCACCATAATAAATTTCTATTCTAAACACTCCCTCACTGTTTCATTCACGTATATAAAAAAAAACTGCTTATATGGTGTCTGTTCCATCCACTTGTTCTTCATAAATTAATTCTAACTACACGTATTCAAACCATCTTAGCGACAATTAATTGTGTCTTCCATTACACATGGTTGAAAATACATATGCCTCGGGGATTTAATTCCTAATGCATTCGGTCGACCCTCGTCTGCCAATTTCATGCCTCACTGGCATACATCATGGTTCGTATCAAAGCTCCTTTGGGGACTGTTCTCCTTTCTTCCATTTGATGTTAACAGTGCGCATTGCAAGTCATTTTCTGGAACCGGTACCACGATATTAAAAAAAAATGTACATCTTCATATTATTTTTTTTATTTTGGTTACGTAGGTAAAAATAAAATTAATATCATCTTGGCAGTCTTTCAATAACATAGAAAAAAAATCTTTTTTTAGGAACATTAATATATTTTTTTAATTATTTTTCCGCAGCTAAATAATTATTTTCTATTTCACGAGCTTCAAAAAAACCTCCCTGGAAACACTATGAAACTGCAAACATGTTGATGAATTTTCCTGAAAGGTCTAAGCAGTTGAAAATAAGGTTGTTAATGTATATGTATGTAATAATAATAATAATAATAATCGGATGATTTTTATAGCGCCGTTTTTGTGAAAAATCACCTCAAGGGCGCTGTACAAATCTTACTTCCTATTCTTACATTATTCCTATATTAATTAAATTTTTTTTGGACACTATCATTACACATTATTTATAGACCATATAAAGAGATGCAGTTAGATTATCAAAATTAAATACGACTTGGTCTAAGTTTTCATACATGTTTAATTGAAAAAAAAAAAAAAAAGAAGCTAGCTGTATTTATTCCTTACGATATATTGCAAGACGCTAATACAAATGATAAGGGTTGTGTGAAGTTGGGCGGCGGGTGGGGACTGGTGCCGGGGGTACTGATCCTTTCTTCCAATCATCTTTGTCTTTGTTGGTGACGGGACGCTTGGTGTTGGTCTGCCCGTACGCCAGGTGGCGCTCGTCGGCCGGCTTCAGGATCTGGAAAGACCACATCAGCGTGTCGTCTATTTCTCGCCCCAGCCGGTGGTATCCTTGTCGGAGTCGGGCCACAGCAGGTCGCAGAGCAGCCTTCTCGGGCACGTCCCTAGGCCGCATGATGCAAGGGGTCTGCTCCGTGAACTGGAGGTCAGAACTCAGGTCGCCGTGACAGCAGAAGATCTTCTCGTCAAATGTTTTTATTTCCTATTGCGCCTTTCTCGGTAGCCACGAAATCTAATTTTGCGGATTGCGGTTGTGGTACAACGTTCAAGGTTATACAATTATATCTTTGCAGCTATTAAAGCTCCAAAATAGCACATTCACCATTAAGTTTGAGTTTGAGTTGTCTAGCTCGGTTGTATACGATATTCTTTACAATCACTATAGTTCAAAGAATAACATTGTAAATCATTCACTCTGGGACACTTTTAACAGGCAAAGCTCTTTTAACAAGCACATGTGTCGAACGCCTTCGACTGACCGATTCTTTTGGGTTAATTTAGAACAACGTGACAGATTTGAATTTAAAATATTTGGTAAATATTCTATATATTTAAAACATCAGTAACTTATAAAGTATTGGAAAATTAAGTATATGTGAAAATAAATTTAAAATTACCAATCAACAAATATGTTCTACCATTTCACATTTTAATTCAGGTCTTAAAGGGTCCCCTTTTAGAATTCGAAGCCAAGGTGTGTTAAAGTCGGTTATACACGTACGAGTATTTCAGCATGCCAAATATTATTTTATTTCATTGATATGAAAATACTGAAGGTTCTTAAAATACAGTCTATTTAACTAAATGTTATCACTGATCATCTGCAGAAGGGTTCAAATGGGTATTAATAAACCATGATAACATCCAATAATTCGCGATATTCCTTGAATGGAAACATTCTTGATCGGGTAATGTTTTATTTTGCATTCTAAACACTGTTTCTACAAAATCGATTACTCAAAAATACTAATTCTTAAAAAAAAATTAATACACGTCACTGATTATACTGAACTAATTAAAAAAAATCATTGTGTTCATCGAAAACAAAAATATCTATATAGATAAATATGTACATCCATCATCATCAGCCATTGTCTAAATAAATATTTTTAGTAGTATATGTGATCCAATGAATGAATAAGATAAAATATAAATTAAACAAATTTAACATAATAAGTTACACAAATAGTTATATTAATAACGATGCGCATTGAAAATAAGTGAAACTGGGATTATTTTACTAGCGATAACATGAACCCGATTGAGCTGAGATCAATATGAATAGGACACGCTGTAAAGGTACAAACAATATTATTTTATAGATACTTATGATATAAACTTGCTATCTCTTTTCAGCTGGTGATAAAAGATAGCTGGTGGAAGCATATACCGATGCACAAATACAGTTAATGCTTTACGCTATATAAATCTGTTGTCTTTTCAACTCTCATCCAGTTTTGACGGCCTACATGGTCGAGGGGTAAGGCTCTCGACTACGAATCCGAAGGTCGCGGGTTCAAATCCCGGCGTGCGCAAGTAATTTTTATTTAATTAATTTGTGTTGTTTCACAATTAATTCATTTAAAAATAATATATAGTATATTTGCGCACGTTCCAGAGTGGAAGATACTCTCAGTATCGCCCTGGTGAAAGACCACCATTCAGAATTGAAACGTTGCTTGAAATGGCTTTTAGCCGTGTTTGGTGACCAGATCTGAATAGCCAGGTATTCCCAACCTCCCTCTTCCCCTTCTCCTTCCCCTCCCCAATACCTTCAGCCTCACAACATTCCCCAATTGGGAATGCTATAGTCTCACTGGCTCCAGACGGTTGGGAGCAGTTGGGACTCTTGTGAGGTATTCATATAAAAAAAATAAAAAAAAAGTTCCCCACAAAATATTCATAGTGATCAAAGAAGTCAGTTTTTCAAATAAAAAAGAAAATATAAATAAATTTTCATTCCATGGTTTTGGTCGTTATAGATTGTTTTTAGAAAGCAAAAAGTAAGAAATGTGTATGAAAAAAAAATTGTCCATTATCATATTTATTTTAGAGGAAAATAACCTATACTTATTTCTTCTTCTCAACGCTCCGTTAGCTACTATCATTGACGTTTCATTGTTAATTTTACCATGGGAAAGTTTGAATGTGGAAGGAAAATTTTAGAAAGTGGAAAGTTTTAAAAGACTTCAATATTACACATTAAGCTACTGAAGGTGCTTTGATACATATTAAAAAGGTAAAGACTTTTCCATTTCATCACATACATTAGAAAGCATGGATAATTTCAGAACCAAAATATATTATATTTCCTAATGTTTCAGTACGTGATCAATGATATCGAATGCCGGTATATATTTTTTGAACCGACCCCCTAATTATCTTCACAAAGCGTCTTACATTCTTCATTGGTTCTCCATTATTGTGTTGGCATGATCTTAAGTACGCACTGAAGAAATACACTGGTAGAAGTGCGCTGTCGTCTATCTGCGTGCCGAAGTAATTTCATACATTATTTACTAAAATTGATCAAACATATTAGATTGATATCAAAAATCTATCTTCAACAGAAAAACACTTCCATTGGCCTGTCTAGGAGCTGAAAATTATTAACAACAGTTTTCTTTTAACCTGATATACGTAAATCACCCTAATATAAATTAGCTGGTACCTACGTCACAACATAAAAGTACGGTCATCAACTACTTTTTTTTCCTACTCAATAGGTTCTATTGGACATTCCCGTCAGAGGTAGAGTTTTTGGCTTGCATAAATGGTATCCGTTTTCTAGGTATTAAAATGACAAGTTTTTTGAAAATAATATTAAGAAAAAACTTGCTTTTGGGCTTCAAATTTTCTTTGTGTTTGCTGTTTCATACTGTTGAAAAATAAAATTATTTACGAAGATGACATAAATTTGGTTTTTTTTTATTTTATAAGTAATCTTTTTAGTGATATAAGCCGTATTTTCGACTCCAAAATTTCTTTCACCGCCTCTAACACATTGACGTTTTACTATTTTTGTCCTTATCAAACTTGTAGTCAGCAAAATAAATGATGATAATGTAATTGCCATTCGTTAGAATTGATGAGGTCGTGTTTGACTTGTATTAGCGTTCGTGAATGTCCACAAATTTTCGTGTCATGGTGACATTAATAAACAGCAAATAAGCAATGTCATACATTGAACTTAGAAAAACCAGGATAAGGTGCATTCAACTCGATTTGTCTGAATAAAAGATTGTTAGACAGTCAATTAAGAATAATCATATTAATGATTTTTTTGAAGGCGCTGTACACATATCACTTGTTAGAGTTTATCTTAATATGTACAAACATACAGAAATATCCTTAACTGGTAGGTCACTGCAGATTAACGTGTTATATTGTAAAGTTTTATCTCGGAAGATTTGATTTTGCACGCACCGGTCACAATATAAGAAAACACTGAACATCGCATGATACTGCAATTACTATTTTATTCTAATTAGGTTTTTGATATTGCATTTATTAGGAAGTGAGTGGCTTAAAAGAAGAGTAGGCACTTATTTAAAAAAAAAATCGAATTTAGGACTGAAGAACAGATTTTTAAAATGACAAGTAAAAGCCGTAAAAATTTACAAGGACGTAACTAAAGTTTTTGATGATAATTATTTACATTTACAAGTACTGGTTATTTACAATGTCGCTGACCAAGAAAAGTTTCAGTTTTTTTCTGTAACTAACTTAAGGTTAGTACTAACCGGCTAGCTTCGTAGCTGGAACGTATTTTTAAAAGTATGATTTGATTTATTGCAATAATTTTATAAATTTGAATATTGTTTATATTTTCATGCGAGTAAAATAGAGTAAGCAATGTAGCGAGTATGTCTGTATGGAATGCACCGCTCTCTTGTATCCATAATTTGACTAATGTGACTTTATGCGATTTTATCTATTATTCTTTTCAAAGCGAAAATAAACGGAAATGTTTTTTACTAACGCTAAAAAATATTTCCGTTGAACGTGTAAATGGACTAGAGACACTCAATGCTCGATGTCAATTCGAAAACGCATTTTTTTTGTATTTGTAAAACACGAATAAACATATGTCTCTATGGTTTTTATTTTTATTTTTATAATTTTTATGCTTAAGCCTACATTGGAATGAATAGCTTTATATTTAATGAAACCAATTGGCTTAGATGTTCATTATTAAGATAAAATATATAATAATATTTTATAGAACATACTTTGGAAAAGGTAACACGAAAATCTTTTGAAAACGATATGTTTACGGTAGAGTGGTAGTACTGTATTTTCCGATTTACAGCTTAAAATTGAATCAAGAAATTCGTAGCACTTTCGATGAATTTCTTTTTTATGTGTGGAGTGCGGTTAGTTACAGTATTATTCATGAGAATTTTATATAAATTATTAAAGTAGGGATTGGAAGAGCTTATCACACACCCGCATCCGTTTGGTTTAACCTCCCATGAACTGAGTGCACACATTAATAGAACATCTTATGTTACATGAAATAATAATTTACTGGTAGACACTCTAAAGTCAAAACCTTTGATGTGTTTAGCATTACGTAATGATGTCACAGAAGACGGTAAGTAAAAACCAGATAGACGATATTGTAAGACTCCTCGGGCAATTATTACGTTTCTTGCACAGAGGAAGTCCTTTGTGAAATCCAATTAAAAGTTAGATCAGGTCACCTGAAGTGCGCTTAGGGAGAGTCAAAATTCTATGTTTTAATCCAAACTAATACCTTGAACTTTCTCGATAATAAGAAGGAACTATAGTCGAATTTTTTTATCATTAATGACTTTCAAATGACTTTAATACCAGCATATTCAGTTTTTTTTTAAAGTTAGTTTTCATAATAATTTTCAAAGGCCGCCAAAACGCTCCAAATCTACGACCGGTCGGTTTTGAGGTTAAAATGTCAAATGTCAAAAGAAGGTTGAGCTTTACCATACATAATTTTATATTCTATTCATAGTAAACTATAACTAAACATAATTAATAACAATATAAATTTTTAGAATCTTTAACTCAAAGAATAATAATTGTATTGAGCATTAACATTATCAAAATATCCATATTAACAATTGGTTTGCTCATGAATACTCTAATTTTTGTTATTAATAGTAGTTTTTTTTTTATATTGAACAACAACTACAGAGTTTAAAGTCACCAAAATTATATTCAAATTTCACCAAAGCTAAATAATAGACATATAAGATAAAAAACAAAATAGAAGAATAAAAATCTCCATACTAATCTAAAAACGGCGTTGACGGCCTCCATGGTCGAGGGGTAAGGCTCTCGACTACGAATCCGAAGGTCGCGGGTTCAAATCCCGGCGTGCGCAAGTAATTTTATTTAATTAATTTGTGTTGTTTCACAATTAATTCATTTAAAAATAATATAGAGTATATTTGCGCACGTTCCAGAGTGGAAGATACTCTCAGTATCGCCCTGGTGAAAGACCACCATTCAGAATTGAAACGTTGCTTGAAATGGCTTTTAGCCGTGTTTGGTGACCAGATCTGAATAGCCAGGTATTACCTCCTCTTCCCCTTCTCCTTCCCCTCCCCAATACCTTCAGCCTCACAACATTCCCCAATTGGGAATGCTATAGTCTCACTGGCTCCAGACGGTTGGGAGCAGTTGGGACTCTTGTGAGGTATTCATATAAAAAAAATAAAAAAAAAGTTCCCCACAAAATATTCATAGTGATCAAAGAAGTCAGTTTTTCAAATAAAAAAGAAAATATAAATAAATTTTCATTCCATGGTTTTGGTCGTTATAGATTGTTTTTAGAAAGCAAAAAGTAAGAAATGTGTATGAAAAAAAAATTGTCCATTATCATATTTATTTTAGAGGAAAATAACCTATACTTATTTCTTCTTCTCAACGCTCCGTTAGCTACTATCATTGACGTTTCATTGTTAATTTTACCATGGGAAAGTTTGAATGTGGAAGGAAAATTTTAGAAAGTGGAAAGTTTTAAAAGACTTCAATATTACACATTAAGCTACTGAAGGTGCTTTGATACATATTAAAAAGGTAAAGACTTTTCCATTTCATCACATACATTAGAAAGCATGGATAATTTCAGAACCAAAATATATTATATTTCCTAATGTTTCAGTACGTGATCAATGATATCGAATGCCGGTATATATTTTTTGAACCGACCCCCTAATTATCTTCACAAAGCGTCTTACATTCTTCATTGGTTCTCCATTATTGTGTTGACATGATCTTAAGTACGCACTGAAGAAATACACTGGTAGAAGTGCGCTGTCGTCTATCTGCGTGCCGAAGTAATTTCATACATTATTTACTAAAATTGATCAAACATATTAGATTGATATCAAAAATCTATCTTCAACAGAAAAACACTTCCATTGGCCTGTCTAGGAGCTGAAAATTATTAACAACAGTTTTCTTTTAACCTGATATACGTAAATCACCCTAATATAAATTAGCTGGTACCTACGTCACAACATAAAAGTACGGTCATCAACTACTTTTTTTTCCTACTCAATAGGTTCTATTGGACATTCCCGTCAGAGGTAGAGTTTTTGGCTTGCATAAATGGTATCCGTTTTCTAGGTATTAAAATGACAAGTTTTTTGAAAATAATATTAAGAAAAAACTTGCTTTTGGGCTTCAAATTTTCTTTGTGTTTGCTGTTTCATACTGTTGAAAAATAAAATTATTTACGAAGATGACATAAATTTGGTTTTTTTTTATTTTATAAGTAATCTTTTTAGTGATATAAGCCGTATTTTCGACTCCAAAATTTCTTTCACCGCCTCTAACACATTGACGTTTTACTATTTTTGTCCTTATCAAACTTGTAGTCAGCAAAATAAATGATGATAATGTAATTGCCATTCGTTAGAATTGATGAGGTCGTGTTTGACTTGTATTAGCGTTCGTGAATGTCCACAAATTTTCGTGTCATGGTGACATTAATAAACAGCAAATAAGCAATGTCATACATTGAACTTAGAAAAACCAGGATAAGGTGCATTCAACTCGATTTGTCTGAATAAAAGATTGTTAGACAGTCAATTAAGAATAATCATATTAATGATTTTTTTGAAGGCGCTGTACACATATCACTTGTTAGAGTTTATCTTAATATGTACAAACATACAGAAATATCCTTAACTGGTAGGTCACTGCAGATTAACGTGTTATATTGTAAAGTTTTATCTCGGAAGATTTGATTTTGCACGCACCGGTCACAATATAAGAAAACACTGAACATCGCATGATACTGCAATTACTATTTTATTCTAATTAGGTTTTTGATATTGCATTTATTAGGAAGTGAGTGGCTTAAAAGAAGAGTAGGCACTTATTTAAAAAAAAAATCGAATTTAGGACTGAAGAACAGATTTTTAAAATGACAAGTAAAAGCCGTAAAAATTTACAAGGACGTAACTAAAGTTTTTGATGATAATTATTTACATTTACAAGTACTGGTTATTTACAATGTCGCTGACCAAGAAAAGTTTCAGTTTTTTTCTGTAACTAACTTAAGGTTAGTACTAACCGGCTAGCTTCGTAGCTGGAACGTATTTTTAAAAGTATGATTTGATTTATTGCAATAATTTTATAAATTTGAATATTGTTTATATTTTCATGCGAGTAAAATAGAGTAAGCAATGTAGCGAGTATGTCTGTATGGAATGCACCGCTCTCTTGTATCCATAATTTGACTAATGTGACTTTATGCGATTTTATCTATTATTCTTTTCAAAGCGAAAATAAACGGAAATGTTTTTTACTAACGCTAAAAAATATTTCCGTTGAACGTGTAAATGGACTAGAGACACTCAATGCTCGATGTCAATTCGAAAACGTTTTTTTTTTTGTATTTGTAAAACACGAATAAACATATGTTTCTATCGTTTTTATTTTTATATTTATAATTTTTATGCTTAAGCCTATATTGGAATGAATATCTTTATATTTAATGAAACCAATTGGCTTAGATGTTCAATATTAAGATAAAATATATAATAATATTTTATAGAACATTCTTTGGAAAAGGTAACATGAAAATCTATTGAAAACGATATGTTTACGGTAGAGTGGTAGTACTGTATTTTCCGATTTACAGCTTAAAATTGAATCAAGAAATTCGTAGCACTTTCGATGAATTTCTTTTTTATGTGTGGAGTGCGGTTAGTTACAGTATTATTCATGAGAATTTTATATAAATTATTAAAGTAGGGATTGGAAGAGCTTATCACACACCCGCATCCGTTTGGTTTAACCTCCCATGAACTGAGTGCACACATTAATAGAACATCTTATGTTACATGAAATAATAATTTACTGGTAGACACTCTAAAGTCAAAACCTTTGATGTGTTTAGCATTACGTAATGATGTCACAAAAGACGGTAAGTAAAAATCAGATAGACGATATTGTAAGACTCCTCGGGCAATTATTACGTTTCCTGCACAGAGGAAGTCCTTTGTGAAATCCAATTAAAAGTTAGATCAGGTCACCTGAAGTGCGCTTAGGGAGAGTCAAAATTCTATGTTTTAATCCAAACTAATACCTTGAACTTTCTCGATAATAAGAAGGAACTATAGTCGAATTTTTTTATCATTAATGACTTTCAAATGACTTTAATACCAGCATATTCAGTTTTTTTTTAAAGTAAGTTTTCATAATAATTTTCAAAGGCCGCCAAAACGCTCCAAATCTACGACCGGTCGGTTTTGAGGTTAAAATGTCAAATATCAAAAGAAGGTTGAGCTTTACCATACATTATTTTATATTCTATTCATAGTAAACTATAACTAAACATAATTAATAACAATATACATTTTTAGAATTTTTAACTCAAAGAATAATAATTGTATTGAGCATTAACATTATCAAAATATCCATATTAACAATTGGTTTGCTCATGAATACTCTTTATATTGAACAACAACTACAGAGTTTAAAGTCACCAAAACTATGTTCAAATTTCACCAAAGCTAAATAATAGACATATAAGATAAAAAACAAAATAGAAGAATAAAAATCTCGATACTAATCCAAAAACAAAATACGCACTTGACGTCAGATGTTCGAAATTCAATGGTACCAATATAATAAGATGACATGATTATTTATTCACTTATAAATAACGATTTATAAATTCTACGCATAATAAAAGTTATAATATTCAGAATCGGCGTTTTTCTGATCTGTATGAATAAATATTTTTAAAGACATAATACAGTGGTGCCTCACACAACGAACTTAATTCGTTCCAGGAGCAAGTTCGTTATGCGAAAAGTTCGTTATGTGAAACGCGTTTTCCCATAACAATACATGTTAAAAAAAATAATTCGTTCTGTAGCATAAAATATGGTAAGATGACATAAAAAAAAGATAAATTTTTTGTTATTATTTTTATTTAGATACATCTAAAAACATAATGAAAAAAACATGTTGAGTTTATCTTAAAAGGACGACTGCCGTGATACGTGTGCGATTTAATTCGTAATGAAGAACGATTGCTGCGATACGTGCGTAAGTTAAGCGTACTACGCAGTGACTAACGAGTCTAACGACTGCCTGCGCGGGAGGATGCAATTAATCGGCAGTGATCGTAGAAGATCGGGCGACTTCGTTGTAATGATGAACGATTGCTGCGACACGTGCGTAAGTTAAGCGTACTGCTCAGTGACTAACGACTGCCTGCGCGGAAGGATGCAATAAATCGGCAGTGATCGTGTGAAGTGGGCGACTTCGTTGTGTGAAGCGAAGTTCGTTGTGTGAAGCGAAGTTCGTTGTATGAATCGTGAAATGAACGAAAAGGAAGTTCGTTGTGTGCAGCGTTCGCTGTGCGAGGCGTTCGTTATGCGAGGCACCACTGTATATTTCATTGGTGTTCCTTATTATTTTTTGAAACGCATGAATATAAATTTTTTACAATATCTGTGATTCAATCAAATATTTAAGTGATATCTCTGCCGCCCTTGCGTAAACACATATTTCATAAATGTATGTGTATTATATATATATAACATTAATATAGACCAAATCTATTACTGATGAGAGTAAGTAGGCTTATTGGAGATAAAATGTAATCGTGTGTTGATTTCAACAAATTTTAAATTCTGTTTATAGGAACATTTGCCGAGTAGCTCAAATACGAAAGAATTAATTTTCAAAAAAGCAAATAACCCCAGGGCAATTAGGCAGGTACGTACCACGCCGCTCATCCCGAATAATCCCTACAAATGAATTACTTTTATTTCTTCTGTTGGTCTACGCTTTCGTATTCTTTATTTCTTTGATCTCCATCCATCTCATTTCGCTTGCTTCTGTTTGTCTTGATTCATCATACAAAGAGTAAGATTTATATATCAAAAAACGTACCGGCAGAATACATTATACCAGTATCTAATGGTATAACATTAAAATAAAATTATTTTCTCTGCGTCCGAGGGTAAACAAGTGAATACGATATTGAACGTGTTTTTCATTTAAGAAAATTTGAATTTCTTGAAAGTCTGTTGGGCACTCTGGTAAAAACCAAAATTAATTCAAACTGTTATATCCAGAATGGAAAATGAAATCGGAGACGCCCTTGGAAGACATTACACAATTGAGTGAAATACTTACAAATACTTATGTCGGGCCGTGTCAGAAGTCAGAATAATAGAAGAGAAGGTTTGAGTCGATTTATGAATGTGAATGAAGTAAGAAGTGTATGCCAAGATTGAGTTGTGTGGGGTCCGTTCTCTCTGCCTACTCCTGGGGAGAATTTCGTGATGGTTAGTTACTTAGTTAATTACATACAGAAAAATTAATAAAGCATTAATAATTTCATAATCATTAAGAAAAAAAAGTTTTAAATTTATTTAACTTGTTGGTTCATTTGTAAAAAGTGTTTTTTAGCGTGTTATTTGTTAGTAGATTTTTTCAAAAGAAATTATAAAGAAAGCAGTATTTATATTTTCTGAAGAGATTGTATGCTAGAACAGTACCTAAATAGTATTAGAAACATAACACAAAACAAATGTTTTTTTCATGTTCAGTAGAAACACGAAACACAAAAAGAAAATTATTTTCGTCAGATAACACACCTCAAGAAAACAAAAACTTAGCTCTGTAAAAGCTCCATTTCTCTTTCATCTTAAGCTCGTACGTACAAACTCGTAAATGCTAATACTGAAAGCTTTGTCTTGTTTTTTACGAGTCTGTAAAGATAGGCGATCGACCTGAGATATGAAAATAAATAACATACGTCGTGTTAGCACCTGAAAGCCGCCGTATGGCAAACTATTGAGGTACAGATAATATAAGTAAAGTACTTTTTAAAATATGTGGAATAATCTGGCTTTGAAAAAGTACGTTCGTTAGAGGTTCCTCCCTATTTCATAATCTGAAGAGGTTAATTTTTCTTGTGATAAATTTTTACGTGTATCTCTGTTTTTTTATAGACAATATTATTACACTCGGGAGATAGCCGTCCCACATGGTTGTGCAAACTTTTTAACCAGGGTTTAGAGAAGGGTTACATTCTATTAGATTGGAGAAGGACTGTGATCATGCCTGTATATAAAGGTAAAGGGTCACAAATGGAATGTGGAAATCACAGGGCTATTAGCTTGGTTTTCAGTTGGCAGGTGCATGCTAGAATAGTTATTGAAAGGGTACGAATGGAAACATAAGATAAAGTATGCGATATGCTAGATGCTTTTATGAATGGTATAAACTATAAGAGATAGCCATGATAATCAAAGAAGTCTACAGTTGTCTCCCTCTCACAGATAAAACCTTTCAATTGTTGACTCCCTCTTATATTTTGTTTTCTAATATTTCATTTATGCAGTCTTACTCTTTTGGTTGCTGTACTTGTATATAACCCATAACTTTGTACAATTATGTAGTTATTGTAATTGTCCTGATGAAGCTTGGTGTAAACGAAACCGGTTGGCGCTAAAATATAATAAATTTTTCGTTTATAACAAAGTAAACATTTTATTTAATAAAATTTCAAACGACAAGGTGATTGCTCTTTATGAAAAAAAAAACTTAAGTTAATGATGTTCGTTAGTCCATTACGATAATAAGTTAATCATCCCTTTAAGAATAAACCACAGACTAGTTTTATTGCAACAAGATAATTCCTACCGATTCGACAGACGATAACATAGTTACCTACGTATTTTTCGAGGAATTAAAAATAGTCATCTAGTTTTTGTCCATGCCGAAAAATAACATTATATATTTGAATCGTAACTATTATGTACTTTATAAAATATTAACGCTAGTATAAGCACACAGTCGTTTTTTGCAGTCAATAGAGATATTTTCTGAGAGAAACGGTGGTGCCTCTAAGTGCACACCTATTTTCCACTTTCAGACTCCAATTTCCGATAGTAATAGCAAGACTAACAGACCCCATTAAAAAATTTTCTGATAACTTTTAGTTGCCAGGTTTGTTAATTCTTTTACTGAATTTATACGATGCGTACATAATTCTTAAGACACAATAAATTTTTTTCTTTAATGCAATGTCCCTCTTCTCAAGTATGAAGATTATATCATACGATAGTAAAAACCTTCTAGTAGTTTGTATGACGAACACTTTAGAATATCGACTTTGAATAGGTAAAATGCCTGAAGCCACAAAATGAAAACTTTACACGAGACGATAAAAAGGAATATTTTACTATTCGTAAAACTAATTTTAAAACTAGATTTTTATGTGAGGGTGAATATATTTTTTCCCTGAACTGATGTAAAATATTGCATTTCTATTTATAATATTAATATATATGAGGTGTGGCTCATTTCACCGACAGATAAAAAAAAAAAAAAATTACATCGATATAGGAAAAATATAACTACTACACTGCTGGGCGTTGTAGTATACATCAAGCTTAGAACAATAGCCTTTGTATCTAAGTCCTCCATCATTGAACAAGCAATATCTTCCGCTTATAATAATGGTAGTAGGAGGAATTCAAATATTATTAAGTTATTCGTAACCCGGAAATGTTTTTTTTATTTATTAATTTATTTATTTTTTAACACAAAAAGTGCGTAATTGAATTTGGTTCTCGCCTTTATTTCAACAACTCAAACCAACTCCAGTATCTCAAAATAAACATTACTTTTTTATTAAAAAAATTATTTCTAATTTTATAATTATTTACTTACCTTGAGGTTAACGTGTATGTTTCTAATGTTTATCATGCAGTCACGTCGGTAGTTTGTCTTATCTCCATAAACGAGGAATAATTTAAGAGGCTTGTCAAAATAATTGAAAATAATAACAGCAATTTGCTGTTTGCGTGTTAGAGAGAAATGAACAACATGTGACGGAAAGCGACTAGCAAAAAAGCACTCTCCAATAATAAACGTATGTGGCGCTCTCTCCGGTTCAAAATCTGGCTAAAAATATCCCTCCCCGACACTGGCCATGAACACTTATGACCGCAAAATTTCAACTGGGCAAAGCGAAAGAAAGTTCCATTTTTCGGGTGGGTTTGATCCTTCAGTCAAAAGGGTGGACTTTCGTTAAACGAGCTTTGATTATCGATGCGTGTTTGACAAAAGAAGTTTTTTTTTTTTGTACTTTGCTATAATTTTGTTATTGAGCACATAATATATGATACAGGATGTAATGTCTTACACAACATGCATTCACCTTTATTTGGGGAAAATGTTCTTTATTTTTTTTTAAATTTTAATGGTTAACGTTGTACACTAATGTAAATTTAACCTAATGGTTTAGGTGAGGATTAATAATAATAATAATTGGATGATTTGTATAGCGCCATTTTTATGAAAAATCACGTCAAGGGCTCTGTACAAATATTTCTTAACTAATTATGTACGAACAGATACCGAAAAACACGGTTAAGGTGAAATATACTTAGGATCTATACTTAATTAGGATCTGCCTTCAATCATCTCCACACTGTTCCATTATGTACTGTTCTCTAATCGTTCTCTCCACACATTTTTATTCCTTCTTATTATGATAAATTAATCCTAGATAAGAAGCCTTTTTATTTTAGAAAAATTAAAGATATCGTGCAAACGTAAATTTTAGGAACCTTCTGTAAATATGTAATTTTCAATATGTGTATGTCTAAATAAAAAAAATATATATATATTTTGAAAGTGAGGATGTTTCGTATTGTGCAGGAAGCGAATTGTATAGGCATATCATCTGGTATTCGCAATATATTTTACCAATATAAGAGGTTTATTTTAAACTTAATGAGTCTTAAAGAGAATGCGCTAAATATTTTTTTGTGCAATTTATGACACTGATATTGTGGCGAAATTTGTTATCAAGAATAAGCATCTATTCACACAGACAAGCAAAATGGGAATGAAAGTTGGAAAATACATGTAATTCCAGATGTTCCGCATTTCCAATTATTTTTTTGCTTTCCATCTTTGTTTTCTGATCACAACCATTTTCTTAAGACAGCAAATGTTTTATTTTATGTGAATATAACACAAGAGTCGCATTGCCCGAAGCAAGTGGGACTCCTACGAAAGACGAATTTTGTGAGGAGGGAGGAAATAAAATAAAAGGGTGATAAGACACGAGAAATGAGATTGCCCCTGATATTGAGATGCAGTTTACAACTTATTAAAGATAAAGCCAAATATTTCAAGAAACGTCTCTATAAAAATAAATTGTTCATCTCTCACCGGGGACATAATTTTACTATAAAACTAAATGGATCTACCATTCTAGAGCGAAACGCTAAATTACAAGAAAATTAATATTGTTGTACACTGGTATTGTGCAAACAAAAGCAGATATTTTAAATTCTTTCGAGTTTTTGAACCTGCGTTCACCGAGATTATAGCCAAGGATCTTACGGCTCTTCCAAAATGGATTTCGTAAATTTGAATAATGGACAAAAAGAAACTACACATCTATACCTTAGTTCAATAGGAAAATAACGTAACATTTCTGGGTTTTGAGTTAATGATGAAAAATGGTAAGGAAACTCTCCCTTCTCATATTTGAATAAAAAAGTCTAATTCGTCCTAATTATAATTATGTTATCGCATAACTCTTTATATAATTATAATGAATACAGCACATTCTTAGTTCAATGGAGAAACATGTTAAATGTTTCCGTTTGGAACTTAATAAATGTAGCCATTTACACCTATGATATGATAGGTTGATAAATTACTTACACGTTGCATCTATTGTTATGTTATAGGTGGACAAAAAATTATATTTACATCGGAGCGATGTCTTTAGGAATAATGTTCAAATACAGTTTTCTCAAAATGAGGTATTTTGAGTTAGTTCCCTATTGAACTAAGCTATCGACATGCTCTACGAATACCTCAGTGAGGTGTTCGCGATATATCACAACTAAACATGTGGTTACTCATTTCTTTAGACTCCACTATCATGTTTTATTTTATGCATATTATATGTATTACTTGCACGAGTATAATGTATAATAATAATAATTAATGGGTTACTTCTGTAGCGCAGTTTTCGTGGGAAATTGACGACAACGGCTTGTAAACTGTATATACTAGTAAAGAAGTAATATAAAATAAGAATTAAAATAGCGAAGGACAGGTAACTTTTTGCGACTTGAATACGACTGTAATACTTGATTTTTTTTTTCTATCTAACTTGATGTGTTTCAATAATCGAAATGAATATTGTAATATAACTTTTATAATGCTGGCTTGTTCTAGACGATCCTCTGTGGGGCATCAGTAGATACCATTTGAAGAGAGAACAAGGGGAGGAAAGTTATGATAACGATGAATAATGTTTGTGGACCAAAAAAATTGGTTTAAACTTTGAGTAAATTTTTTTTCTACACGTATTTACGATAACTGTGAAACACGTTTATTTGATTTGATGTACATAGTTCAATAAATTTTATTTTTTAACAAAATTAATACATAGGACGTTTTTACAAAACCATTTTTGCTTCAACTATAGAAAGCAGAATCCGAGAACATCGAGACTCTAATGAATCCATTTGCGAGCTTTTCCCGAATGGTAG
This sequence comes from Halesus radiatus, assembly GCA_022606495.2. Lineage (NCBI taxonomy): Eukaryota > Metazoa > Arthropoda > Insecta > Trichoptera > Limnephilidae > Halesus > Halesus radiatus. Next base: position 86,743 of record JAHDVE020001156.1, read on the forward strand.
TGCAAATGGGTGGAATTCGTGCAGCAGAAAAATACACAAACGTAATTGCGACCGCTTTGCGAAAGCTTGAAGAATTCCACGCTTGAATTACGTCATCAAGGCTTGTTTGCAATGTCACGATTCAAGGGTCCGTCGAATGATTGCCGGGGTGATAATAGCAATAGCCATTTCCCCTTCACTATTCGTAAAAGTCTTTGACACACCGAAATATCGATTAATCTATATATCGAGCGTCGTTCACTCTACCAGAATAGTCTAGAAAGAGTAACTGTATTTATAACTCGGACATAAAATACTTTTCAGAATAATAATTAAAAAAATGCTTCTAGAAATTGATAACAACATTATTACAACTGATTTACTTTAAATTATAAAATGAAAATAAAATTGAGGGCGACGAATTAAACACAGTAACGATATTGCTACTGTTACTGCTGACAATGTTATATTGCTCTGAAAAAGCTACGGTTGAAGTGAAACCCGGTCGGCAATAAGTAAGTTAATAAAAGTGATGCCAACAAAATTATTGTTTTATTTTGAATTTTAATGTCACATTACAAAGTTAGTGTTTCGTACGAAAATATTAATTCAATAAAAATACATGTTCTTAATAAATATGTATCCCATCACTACACTATTTCAATTGAATAATGTGCAAATAATATGGAACACTCATAACTATCTCAGTACACATGCAATACTTAATAAAAATTTTCCCATCGTTTAATCGTAAAATTTTTTTTTTTTTTCAATTCTAGCCTTTACATCAGAATTTACTTGTGAATTGATAGCCTAACTTCCTCTGCTATATTATTATCACCAGAATGACAGAGGTAAATTTATTTAGCAATCAAAATTTGGTTTTAATTTTAGGTCATAAAGATGAAATAACTGTTCAAAAATGAAACGAAAAAACGAAGAATCCTGTAAAACTCAACGAGGATGAAATGAATGAATGCATTTAATCAAAAAACCATTATAAACCCGGCTGGTGCTTGGCTTGAAAGCATGCAATTATTAAAAGCTTTCTTTACGTATATGTTTATATAACAGCCATAACGCAATCCCGCAGAGCGCAATGCAAAGGGAAAATAAACACGAAAATGCTGGGAGCTACAAGGAGCAGAACAAAAAAAAACAATGTGATGAAAAGGTTGATGATACATTGAAGCTCTTTTCTTTATTCGTAAACCTTCATAAATAATTAATTAAATTTTCTGAAGGCTGGTTTAATGAAACAGATAATGCAGAGAATATTGTTTTCATATCTTTTATGGTGTGCCAGAACCTTTGCAATTTTTTTTGCAAAGTTTTTCAGCCTGTTTTAATAATAATGGCGTTGTTATGCCTACATTTTTTAACCAAACTAATTTTTTTGGGGAATAAAATAAAAAGAAAATTGATTTACGCATTGCCCGCTTTTATGAGAAACAGCTAAATTGTAAATAACAAAAATTTTAATTTAAAAAAAAAAAACAATTCACATGACGAGCAGCAGCCATAATTCATTAAGTAGTACGGTTTTGGATTAGCAAGGTCAATGATTCATTGGTATCAAAAAGTTATGGTAACATTTCTAAAAAAAAAAAGTTATTTTTCCCATTGTTAAAATCAAATAATATTTTTATAATATGGTTTTTTGCTAAACGGCAGGAAACAATCAAGTTCAAATTAAAGAATTTTCAGTCTGCAATAAAAAATAAACTAACCCATTAAGTAAAATGAATGCCTCGAGTTCTCAAGGATTTTGAAGGGCGTCTGAATAAACAACTACAAAAAAATCATTTATGTATAGAATTACTTCGAATAAACTTTATTTCATTTTGATTCAGCAGCTTAAATATTTCAAATATCTAAAGGTTGACATTTTTTATTTAACTCCATTGAATTTACGGGGACGAAAGTTTTTAAGCCATCAATTCTTTTAAGTTTATTTTTAAATACCAACATAAAAGAAGCAATAAAAAAACGTTCAACCGCTTACAATAGGTACATTTGAGATCGATTGTCACAAAAATTCGCCCTGCTTTAGTATTCTTGGGAAAATTCCCCGAAATTAATTTTTACAGCGAAAGAGTTATCTAAATTCTCTTGAATAATTCCATCGTTATAAAAATCAGGCGAATATTTTTACTGAAGGTAGTTAATCAGTCCGAAGGCTTACAGTTTTCCAATAAAGACTAAGCTCCATGAGAAGACTTTGGTGCCAGAAACATCGTAACTGTATTATTTTTCACTAAGCTTACTTATGTTTGACATTTTTCTTACCTAGCAATAAAAAAATATGAATAATATTCTTTTTAAATAACTAAGCTCGGTGATATTTTTTTTAGTCATTTAATTTTAGAATCTTTTTCAACATCCGAAGATTTTTGGGGTGGATACAATTGTTTACTTTGTATCGGATTTGTTTTACTCTTGTGAAATTACTTCAAAGTGTTCAGTTAGTACATATATTATATCGGTTGGTTATATAGAAAGAGGTTTAAGTTGTAATTTTGGCACCCTTAAACCGATTGCTACAATTTTCTATTACAACTATAAAAATTAAGAATACAGATTTTTTTTACAAAATGAATACCGCACAAGAGTTTCAACTGCTCCCAACTGTCTGGAGCCAATGAGACTATGGCATCCCCAATTGGGGAATGTTGCAAGGCTAAAGGTATTGTGGAGGGGAAGGAGAATCGGAAGAGGAAGGTGGGGAAATACCTGGCTATTCAGATCTGCTCACCAAACACGGCTAAGAGCCATTTCAAGTAACGTTTCAATTCTGTATGGTGGTCTTTCACCAGGGCGATACTAAGAGTATCTTCCACTCTGGAACGTGTACCAGACTAGGCATACTTAATATAAATATCATAACTGAGAAGCCAAGACAAAAAAATACAACGTGCATCAGACAGTTGAGAAAATGTCTTTTGTAAACTGAAAAAGATTTTAACTAACTAACTTACCATCACGCCGTTTCTCCGCAGGGGTAGGCAGAGAGGACGAACCACCAAAAAAACTTGGTCTTGGCAAACACTTCGTGCTTCATTCACATTCATATATCATCTATTACATTCTCTACATTACATTCTCTTCTTTTATTATGCTTTGTTTAATTGATATGAAAGAAACTGCATATTGTCCCGTTTGTATTCAATTGAAAACTATCATTGTAACAATAAACACCTGCGAAAATAATTATGATTAAATTGTATTGGTATATCAACGTTTGTGTGTATTAATTCAAGTTACAACAATGTATACTTCTTAGCTCTATAGATTAAAACAACGGTAATATTTTGTAATATGAGTATCAGATATTTAACGAAACGGATGATAGGGAAATGAAATTACAAAAACTACACCACTTTCCGCAGCAAAATCTTTTGGATCGAACTTTGGTAATAAACACCAAACACGTTCCGTCTAACAAAACTAATTCTCGTCGAAATCAGGTAGGCGTCAGTAAATCTCTACTAATGTAACACCGCTAATGAAGACAAACTAGTTCCTCTTCGAGGTGTCTTAATTAAAGTACGGTATTTCACAAGGCTTCCGCCAAAATAGAGCCATTTCAATATTAATTCAAATCGCTATACAAATCAATTATACTAGATTATGAGTATGTGGCAAGTAAGGTAAAGTACCAAAAACACTTTTTATTAAATAACTTAGATGCTTTTCCGAATTAACTTCAATGTTCAATGTAAGATGTTGTATCTCATGTAACACGTTGTAACTAATTAGCTTAACTGCTTACCGTATTGAGCAAATAATATTACACATTTGTAAACAGGTAAGGGTAGGGGTAGGGGTTAGTGTAGGGGTAATTAGTAGGGGTAGGGGAAGGGGTAGGGGTAGGGTAGGGGTAGGGGAAGGGGTAGGGGTAGGGGTAGGGTTAGGGGTAGGGGTAGGGGTAGGGGTAGGGTTAGGGGTAGGGGTTTTACTCCTAACCTTACAATATATTATTATAAAATATACACTCATACAAATAAAAGTAAAAAATTATGTAGATATAGCTGCATATTTTGAATAACGATTAAAAATAATTAGCATGTTATGCAGTCATGTTCGACAGTCATGGGCAGATGTCATTATGCAATCGCTGCCATTGCCTGCTGATAGAGATACTCATTCCAAAGGATGCTCGAGCGATTGAGTTATTGCTCTAGAATCATAATTAACCCATTCCCAATACTTTCATATTATACTTGCATATTTTTTTAATCCTCAGGAGGAACTAGCGCAATAGTTTACTTGGTTTGTTACAGAATGTTATGAAAATTTTAGTCAATAAAAATTATTGATCAGAAAATGCAATTTTCATCCAAAACTAATCATTCATTTTAATCCGAGGTATTTTTTTTTCATAGTCCATAAAAAAATTGTACATCAATATATTATTGCAAAGGTTAAAATACATCACGCTAAATGAGAAATGTAAAAAAAAAATATGTATATATAGTCAAGTATTAGGAATAACAAATAGTAAAAGTTAGTAAACATTTGTATATAATTGATTTAAGCAATACTGAAAATCATTAAACATGCAAGAAGTTTATAGAAAAGGTCTAAAAAGTCATGTGGGTAGTTTTATAATTACTTTATGGTATATGTCAGAAGATATTACAGGAGTTATTTAAAATATCAACGGTTAATAAAGCATCGAATAGTATACCATGCTTTCCTGAAAATCCGATAACAGCATCGCTAATAATATCTTAAAGTGCATTTCCAGGTATGATTATCTTACGTGTTGCATTCAAAATCACATTAAGCATAGTTGATCGTACAAAATACATAACAATGTACTAGGAATTCCAATTAATTAATTGCTTGACTATTCTAGCATTACTACTTTAATATAATACGTTCCTTATATTTTAATATAACATTACCTAATCCCTCATAGCATCACACTGAAATATTTTATTGTACATCCTGTCACCTACCTCAAAACATGTCTCACCTAGTAGGCAATGTAAACCGTACAATAATGAAATCATGCATGTAACATATTATTATTTATTAATAATATTTATTTATTTATTTTAAACATTTTTATTGTTCCCTAGTTGCTATGAAAACTCGGGCCATGTTGTGGGAAGGAGTCCATTTCGTTTCGTGGTAAAGTCAAATAAAATAACGAATAAGTTAACATAATAACATATATGTAGTACACTTTAATTACTTCATAAAAAATAAAAAATAAACAAGCAGTAATTTAATGATACCCGTACTAAAAAAAAAAGTTGATTTAAATATTAAAATTAAAAATAAATATACTCTTTACAGTCCAATACAAAAAAATACCACAGGAAAAACTTATACAACGTAGGGATAAACCAATTTGAATAAATTTACGAATACCTAAATATAATCTACGCCATGACATGCACGATACTTTTAGCTGGCGAGAGATCACTCATAAAAAGGTGTTTTTTTAATCTGGTGTCGAATAAATTTCTTCTACAGCGTGTTTTGAGTTGGGGGTGTAGTCTATTGTATTTGAAGGGACTAAGAAAAGTATGCGATCTTTGTCTGCATCCAGTACGAGTGGAGGGTACTTGCAGAAAACCCATTGTCGGGCTTCTGGTACTGCGTCCGTGGGACAATAAGTTATATAGGTTGGGTCGTTCTCTAAAGTATTTCAGCAAACAGTAAAGAAATGGACGGACCGAGAGGACTTGGCATTCTTTATATAATGGTTCAGAAGGATGTCTGTAAGATATATCGATCATAACCATTAGTACTGTCGATTCGAGCTAAAATCAAGTTTATAATAAAAACCCAAATATTTCAAATATTTTGAGTTGAAATCTGCTTCCTTCTGCCGAACAAACCAACGGTCATCGGTCATCGGACATCTGGCGGTCGATCGAAGGCCCTTAACACATGTTCTAGTGAAGTGCCAAAGTTAGCCGGGTTACTCCGGCTACGGCGGTTGAAAAAATATTGTATACACCTGGGAAGTGGGCTGCCCAACAAGGACACAGCCAGCTGGGTCGAGAACGAGCCTTTACCTTCGTCATTGATATAGTGGCCAAGTTCCTCAACAAGCACGACTTTGACCTGATCTGCCGGGTGCATCAGGTGGTAGAGGACGGGTGTGAGTTCTTTACCAAGAAGCAACTGGTACTGCGGGGAATTCGATAATGCAGGAGCAATGATGTCAGTGGACGACACGCTGAAGTGCTCCTTCCGGATCCTGAAGCCGGCTGACAAGCACCTGGCGTACGTGCAGACCAACACCAACCATTTCGTCTCGCCGCCCAGGGTCGTCACCAAGACAAAGAAGATTTTGAGGGCCCTCTGGATCAATCCCACCGGCCACCATCCTCCCCCGCCGCTCCACCCTTTTAAGAGTATTCTGTGTTATTTATCCTAAAAATATGGATAATAATTCTTTGTCTTAGCTTTAATACACTCTTGAATATAATGAAAACAATCACTCTATCATTTGTATTAGCGTCTTGCAATATATCTTAAGGAATAAATACAATTAGCTTCTTTTTATTTTTCAATTTAACATTAAATTTAGTTTTGATAATTTAACTGCATCTCTTTATATGATCTATAAATAATGTGTAATGATAGCCTGCACAAAAACAGAAAATAAATGTAAAACAAAAAATAAATATTATATAAATTCGTAGAATAGACGTAATATAAGAATATGAAGTAATATTTGTACAGCGCCCCTGAGGTGATTTCTCACAAAAGCGGCGCTATAGAAATGGTCCAATTATTATTATTATTATTACTGCCCGTTGCGCTCTTTCGAGCGGCAGTATTTACACATAATAATTCACGTATTATATATTAGTTACGTAAAAATTCCACGTATTATATATTATTTACGTAAATAATTCACGTATTATATACGTAAATTATTCATACTATTATTTACAACAACAAAAAAACATTCAAGGTCAACTCGATACTACATTATGTCTTAGCAGTATTCAAATAAATGCACATAATTCCTATCGTTTAAGACAACATGGCACATTCCACCTGAATATATTCAGAAATAACATTGCCTGCTTTAGTCGTCTGTCTCAAACGTGTCGACTATATAATAAGATAAAGAGTGCTGTTGCACTTAGATATTTTTGTCGATAATTTGTATTGTTTCAAAAATAAATCCTCCTATAACATAAATATATGTATTAATGATTGGGCTAACTATATTATGAATCACTTGTGTCTCTATTCGTGTTTCTGGTTTCTCTTTTATTATGTATAATTCATTAAGTTCTTGTGATTTTATGTTGTGTGTATCCTTTGTCACATTACTAGCAATTTTATCAGAGCTTTTATAACTAGATTTTTCTCACATAGTGTGCACATCTGTAATCACTCAACAAATATTATGAGAATAAAAAACATTATGGATTAATGGTTGAAACTGTATTACCGTATTTCAATAAACATCGATTTATCGCACTGGAACCAAAAAATAACATCACTTAGAGAAAGTCATAACATAGTACTTGTCTGTGTGGCCCATAAAAGTCTTGACAAAGGTTTGTTAATATTATTATTTTTCCTGCCTGCATATAAATTAGTAAGTCTACGATCAGAATGTAGCACAATCCCGATTCAATAGAAGTACAACATTTTAAAGAAAATAATACTAACATAACCTAAATGAAACATCAGAACGGAAAAAAACAACAGAAAATAAAAAGATTTCAGTCGCATCTGGGACTCGAACCCAGGACCTCTGCCTATCCGGGGCAACCGCTTTCGAACTTAGCTAATGATACCAGTTCAATTTATGTCATCTTCATCGATATCATATCTCAAATTCAAGATTTGTCAATATTATTCTCCATTTTTAATCCCATATTATTTATTGGCAGCTATCTTTATGATGATTACAAAGTTCTTAACGAACACAATTGTAAACTAGACAGTGTCTCGGATTAATAACTGATTTTTTATTTATTTGAGACATCTACTGACTTTTTATAAGAATCTAAAGAATGTATTCAATTTTTGATTTATTTCATTTATAGTTAAATCTTGAAAATCAATTCCAGCACCTTTATTATATTATGCGAAGGGATTTTAGGTACTTACCCAACTCGTTTTTGAAAAATAATATTCTCTGAAAAAAATAACAAAATTTAACTCACGCTGAAAGTCTGACATTTAAAAGTAGAGAAAAATTGAGGAGGCTGCGATCGTTTAAATTTTTTTAAATAACAACATCAAGGTGGCTCACAGGAACATTAAAGTAAGTTAAAAAGGCGTAATAATCCAAATGCATATATTTGACATTAACCAAACGGTGTCTTGAAATTAGTGGTACTTTCCGAAAGCTGATGATTTTATATAGTTTAAGATATTCTTTTTTTTTTCTTCGTTATTTAACGATTTGCAAGGAGGATAATTATATGGATATGCGATTTCTTTGTAGATCTGATTTTTTTATTTTGAAATAACCATGTTTTAAATGTTAGAAAAATAAACAAAAAACAAAGTCACAAATCAAAGTTGTAAATAAAATACAATCCGCAAAAAAAAAATGTTGTGTCTGGTTTATTAACGAATCTTGAAACGCAAAATGTGAAAATATTATAATGCGAAGAACACATTTCAAAGATTTTAGTGAGTAGCTTGGTGTTATTCCATTTTGTCGTTCCAAAACAGTTAGTATTTACAATTAAATGCCAAGCTATTCAAACGTGCAAAGTAATATGCACGGACGATTGAAAAAAATAACAACTGAAAAAAATAGTTTGACCTTCGATGGTTCCAAACTTGTTATTTTAGCGTCGCCCGCACTTTACAGCTGTATTTGTAAATGAATGTGCAGAAGATATCTAGGGATTGTGATACAGCATAAATCTGTACAAACATTGCTTCCCTTTGCGAAAGCTGAACACCCACAATAATGGCTGTCTTTAACATATCCCAAGATGTTTTGAACACGTTACTCGCCAAACTGAGAACTTAAACCTGCAGAAACTCATGGTCACTGACAAAGTGGAAGGCAGGAGAAGCAGAGATGAATATGACCGATGTGTTGGACTGATCAAATTTAATATCACAGACGTCCGGAATGTCGGTATCCGCAGCTCTCCACGCAGCGCAAGATCGCGAGGAGTGGAGATGTCTTGTACAACTCGATATTGGCATACACTTATTGCTTCATTCACATTCATACATCGTATCGACTCAAGAATTCGATCGTGTCATATCTTTCTCGGGCGTCCCCGACTTTTTCTTTGATTTATACTAGTGTCATATATTCTCCTTACACTCCTTTCTTCGTTCATTCAATCTACATGCCCAAGCCATCTGAGTGTCCCTTTCTTTATATTACTCATTACGTTTACACCAACCTCGCATTTTTTGCGAATCTCATCATTTTTCACACGAATATTGATGGTTTTACCACACATTCCCCTCATAGATTTTATTTCCACAGCGTTCAGTCTACTTTCATCCTTCCTCTGCTAGTCCCATGTGTCACTGCCATACATCAGGGTTGGCATCAGCACTCAGCATTGTGACCTACTCGCTCTTAGCAATGAGGAATCGACTAGAAGAAGAAGATTGCTTCCCTTTTTGTTGGTTATATGTCACAATGTCGCTAGCAAGTCAAAAATAATCTTCGTTAGCTTGACTATGAAAAAATTTCAACACAAAATCGTCCAACCTCGCGCGTTGAAGGATGCGGTTAATCTGGGAATAAAAATCGCAGTTGAAACTGGATTTGAATATTCTAGTAGGCTAAAATGTTTTAATTTCTATTGCTTGTATTTATTTGAAGAAAAAAATATTCTAAACAAACGTTCATTGTTCTACTGAAAGATTTTATTTATTTATCTTAAAATAGTACATATAATATTTTGATATTTTGTATAGCGCCGTTTATGTGAAAATCCCCTCAAGGGCGCTATGGATAATGGCAACATATTTTTAATCAGTTTATGTTTTACAATAATGAACTGGATTGAAAAATACAATGGTATTAAAAATATGTATTCATACATATCAGCAAACGCCGATTCTGAATATATAACTTTTATTATACGTAAATAAAGGTAGAATTTAAAAATTGTTTTTTAAAAGTGAATAAAAAATGATCTCATCAAAACACCGTGTTATGTTGGTACCAATAAATTTGGAACATCTGACGTGACGTGCGCATTCTGTTTTTGGATTAGTATGGAAATTTTTATTTTTCGATTTTGTTTTTAATTATTATTTTATTTTTTTTAAATTTGGGTGACTTGTAAGTTCCACAATTGTTGTTCAATATAAACAACTACTATTAATAAAAAAAAATAATCAAACTAATTATCAACACGGATATTACGATAATGTTAATCATCAATACTATTATTTTTTTGAGTTAAAGTTTCTAAAAAGGTACATAATTTTATTATTCAATTTATTTTTTATGACTTATTGAAGTTTGTAAACCTCATTGTAATATTTAATCATTGAATAAGATAATATTAACACATCTCAAATGAACCACGAAACCAAAAAAAGAACAGAAATTTTGAAAAGATTTCAGTCGCATCTGAAGTTCGGGATTTAACTTTGCAATCATCATAAGGATAGCAGCCAATAATATGGGATTTATGAAAATGGAGGATAATATTAACAAGTCTTGAACTTGAGGTATGATATCGGTGTAAATGGCATAAATTGAACTGGTCTCATTAGCTAAGTTGGTAAAGCGGTTACCCCGGATAGGTAGAGGTCCTGGGTTCGTGTCTCAGATGCAACTGAAATCTTTTCAATTTCTGTTATTTTTTCGGTTTCGTGGTTCATTTGGGATGTCTTAATATTATCTTCTTCAATGATTAAAAAGATTTCAGTCGCATCTGGGACTCAAACTCAGGACCTCTACCTATCCGGGGTAACCGCTTAACCAACTTACGAAACAGAAATCTTTTTTATTTTCTGTTGTTTTTTCGGTTTCGTGGTTCATTTGGGATGTGTTAATATTTTCTTCTTTAATGATTAAATAATTTTATTACTTATGTTAAGTTATGGTTTACCATAAATATAATATTGTGTACGGTAAAGCTCATGCTTATTTTGACATTTAACATTCTAACCTCAAAACTGATGTAAACCGACCGGCCATAGATTTGAAATGTTTTGGCGGGCTTTAAAAATTGAATTCTGAAAATTATTTCAACTATGACGAAACTAACTTTAGAAAAAAAAGAGAAATATACTGGTATTTAAGTTTGAACGAGATTATTTATAAAAACAAAAACAAAATAACAATTGGACTCTAGTTCCCTATTGCATTTAATACAAGTCTTAACTGAGTATATTCACTTTGATTTTAAGAAATCTCTTATTTTCACATATTTATTTGAATACAATGTATGTACAAATACTATCAATAGTTATTAATTCTAAATACTTAACCTTTAGCAATTACTTTATAACAATATTTTAACTTGAATTAATTTTTAATATTAAGTAACTTACACTACATAGGTATGTATATACTTAAATAGTATTTGTTTTCATGTTCTACGGAAGTTAAATGACCTAATATACATAATTATACATACACATGTTATGTGATATATATGTATATGTTATATGATATACATATGTTATATAATATATGATAACAAATATTCTAACCAATGGCGTGTATCGCTTCTTGACTAAGGTTAGGCCGTAGCTTTCCTGCGGTTAATTATCATTTCTCATCACGCCATAATGTATAAGGAATAAGGCTCTCAAAGCAAATTGCAATTTTAAATTTCGTTTTTTCCCAATCAAAAATAAATTCAATGCAAATAAAACAATAACTTTGTTAAAAAAATCGTTAGGTGGAACGATCATGAAATTAGAAATTTCTGAAAAAAAAATTGGAAAAGAAAGTAGGCAGAGATTTTCACGCTTCATGGGCTGCACACCACTGATTCTATTATAAACATGTATCTTATATAAAAAAATAAAAAAAAATATGTGACGTTCTCCAACTCCAACAAATTACAAAATTTAAGGTAGCATTTCACATATTACGTGACTTCTTTCTTAAATTTAAACAAAATTTTCTCCTTCTTTTATATTGCTCAGTATTTTTTGAAGATCTTCACAGCTCTATACGGTAATGAGTATGATTTTGATCCTTTCAAAGAGGAAGTCTTGTTTACCTTTTCTTTTTATGTAGTTGTTTAATATTGAAACAGCTTGGAAAAGGATTTCCGCTTCCCATCTCCTTCCTTCCTAATATTGACCTCTCTTTCCAACAAATTTCATTCCTACGACAACTTACCTACCAGACCGATTTACGAAGAAAATAGGGAACAATGCTTTTCATCGCTTGTGGATTATTGACAATTAGTTCACATTCGCATTTTCATCGCTATCGAAAGCGGATCGCTTCCTTGTCGTGAACGAAATTTCATTTACTTATCGTCGCTTCAGTCGTTAATCATCTCATATCACTACTAGTGTCTGTGTATTTAAAACTCCTGAAAATAATCATACAAGTGGAACTAGTGACAGAGTGCAACCAGCCTTCCTGATTTCACAATACCTAATACGATTGAGTAACTCATCGTTAATTAATCTACAGTCCGCTTGGATCTTTGGAACGTCCACAACGTATGTTGAGATTTAAAGTATTATTTTTCTTATTTAAATTCTGATTAACGGGGAGAGGGACGTCGTATAAGTATTATTTATTAATTCAAAATATTGAGAGGCTTATTGTGCAATACGATAAACATGGTGTTTTTAAAGAGAAAAATATTTATTACGTTTTTTTTTATTTCCATGGGCTTAGCATTTATTAAAATATAATCAGAAATATTACACATTTCTGACCGTTCTACGCATGTTTTACAAAAACATTTAAAAAGTTGAATATCCTTAAAAAATGCTGTGAAGGTTTTTCTGCAACTTGATAAATTTTAAAAAAAGAACAGTGTGTGGTTTAATTTTTTTATGAACAATACGCAAATTTAATGTTTTTTTTTGTAATGCGGATTACAAACCTTTGGTTATGTTTATTTACAAAAACGCAACGATAAAGGATTAAAAATACTTTTCTTCACTGTAAAAATCATATTCGTATTTTAAATATTTTGTAAAATACACAATGGGACGGTCAGAGAAAGTACCATTTCTTATTAGATTTTAATAAATACTAGCTTATGAACATTTATAAAATATTAAATAAATATTTTTCTATTTAAATACATTATATTTATCGTATGGCGTAATAATACTATCATTATTTTGAATTTATTTATTTTACTTTCCGACGTCCCTCTCGCCATTAAGGCCCTCCTTTAATCAATAAGTGCAGGGAAATCAAGAAAAAAAAACCTTGTTATTTTAAATGCTAATGATGTTTAACAAAAAAAATCAACCACACTAATATGCTATAGATAGGTACTGTACATTCTTAATGAATAAATTAATAAATTCTAGAAATAAAATACTGTGGTGCAAACAACGTCCAGCAGTATAACTCGCGAAATATTCCAAAGCTGAAGGAATTGGTATAAGAAATGAGAGACGGAAGGGATGGGGAAGATCGGAAAGTACACGACTATTTAGATCCGGTCAATAAACGTAACTTAAGTAATTTTAGGAAAAGCGTGTAATTTTGATTTTGAATAATAGTCTTTACACAATGATATTGATTGATAGATACTGCAGACACACTAGGGGTGGTGGATGGTAAGGACTCTAGGTATCACCGTGGTGAAAATCCATCATTCAGTTTCGAAACTTTGCTTGAAATGGTTTTAGCTATGTTCGGTTACTTGATTAGAATAGTCGGGTACTCATAAGATACTGTATTTGGATATTTATGTATTATATTGTAAACATCCATTAAGGGATTTAAAAATATTTGATGATAAAAAAAAATTATATTATAGATATGGGTGTAAAATATAAAGCGCCCTTGAAGTGATTTTTCACAAAAACGGCGCTATATAAATCGTCCAAGTATTATGATTGTTATTATTCATTAGGAATATATAGAATATTAAAAATTGATAATGTCAAGTATAGACAACTGACAAACATAGAACGCAATAATTTAATTTTTTTTTGTGTTCTACTTTTATCATTTGTCTATACTTGACATTATTATTTTTCAGTATTCGATAATGTTCCTAATGAAGGAAGCGTTGCTTTCGAAACATGTTGATATCTGTATATGTTAATAAAGTGGTGAAGACAAAGTAATTTTTTAATTAATTTTCTTTTCATTTATTTTTTTGCAATTAGTGTACAGGCACCAGAAAATCATGTTCAAAGTAGTAATCTTAAAATTAATTATATGTATAACAAACCATAATAGTACTCCCTCTCTAAACACGAGAATTTTTCATTCAGGGAGGTATTATTTAAAAAAAATGAAATTAAAAGGATAATATAAATAAATAAAACATTTTTAGTATTTATATACCCACTATTATTAGTAGTAGTGTGTGGAACCTATCATATAAAATACGTAAAAATATAAAGTGTTCAAAGAAGTGAAGGAATGCAGTGCTGATACAAACCCCGATGTATGGATATGAGGGATGAAACTGGCAAACGAATAATCGAAGTAGACTGAATACCGTAGAAATGGGTGGTAAATTCGTGTATGAAAAATGATCAACACACGTCTGATATAAGTGTAATAAGTACGATATAGAAAGGAACGCTTAGACGGTTTGGGCATGTAGAGCGAATGAACGGACAAAATATTGTAAGAAGTATACATCACTAGAATGTTAATGGTGGGATATGTCGGGAAAGCCCGAGGAAGACACGGTACTATTAAGTGAATCAAATACTTGAGTCGGGTCTTGTCAAAAGTCAGAATAATATAAAGCTATGTACGAGACGATGTATGAATTTGGATTAAGCAAGGAGTGTGTGAGACCAAGACAGAGTTGTTTGAAGGTCCATGCTCTCTGCCTACCAATACAGGGTAATAGCGTGATGGTTAGCTAGTTAGAGTTATGAGGATGGCAAATTTGCGTAATTTTCAAATGCTGCTACTCGTCTGCAAGCTTTTTAGCATTAGATACATACTCCCTGTTGCATCGGTATTGACCTGTTTAAAGCTGAGTGATCAAATGCGTCGGAATCTCTCTGAGGCGTTGCATAGTGAATTCAATCCTATGTTAGCTAAATCCTCCATTATTGCGCAATCGACATTTTTCGCTTATAATGAATCTGTATAGCATCGCTTCTACGTTTAAATACATAGAGATTATGATTAAATCATTAAACAAACCATAAACATTTCTATATTGGAAAAGTGTACGAAAGAGTTTGATCTCATTTGCATTTTCAAAATAATTAATTGTATTATTAACTCCCTTTCTTTGTCTCAATTCATCTAGTTCAATATTCCTTGCCGTATAGTCAGAAACAATTAATTGCTTTTCCGTCATCAACATCCTACTAATTAAAGCTACCATTCTCCACTCTCCAGGATATCGAGACTTAAGCCAGGGCCTTGAAATTGTTGATACCTGTCTAAATAATCTCTAAGGTTTTTCGGAAAGAAGATTATCATTTAGTGTATCTAAAATGCACTTTGAACCTTGCTCAGGCTGTGATTCGAATGTTTTGTGAAATATGTATCTTTTTTTATTTTTTTTATTTTTTATTTATTAATTTTTAACGCCCCAGTGGGGTTTATATTTTAAAATTTAAACGATTTTGTGTACAGAAAGAAAAAAGGTTTACCGTTAACAAAAAAGAACATGATACATAGTGGATATATAAGTGTAACATATATACTCGTATATATGTATGTAAAATAATTTAAAAGTACATGACACAGAGAAGTTATAATGGGAAAGGTATTTAATTTGTAGATGGTACTTATTTTAAATATAAATAATAATAAACTGAACTATATAATATATAATGTACAAGTGCACAATACAATTATGAGTGAATGACATTATGAAAAAAAATCTACGTGTTTTTTATATTTCGGATGACGTAAAAATGCATGAAATTGAATAATTCATAATATGGTGCATGATACATAGAAATAAAAAAGAGGAGCAAGTTTTTGGATTGTAGATATGCAAACACATAATATACAAAAAAATAATTATTCAATAACTCCCATGCGATGCTCTTATAATCATTGCAACATAAAAATATCATTCAGATATCTTTAAAACATTGCTTCATTCGTGTATTATGTTTGTGCTGTTTGTTTTAAAATGGGACATCAACTTGTAGGTTGTCATATATATGAAAACACTAATTTATTTTATTTAAATCACTTGACAATGGTGGTACCGAGGCCGAGAATGCCTTAAACCACCAAGGTGTTGAGACACCACTTGAGTTAAAATTTAGAGAGAGTGATATTAGTATGAAATCTATACATATAGCTTCCAATAATGGTTTATTGCTGACATCTATGGAATTTATCATCAATGTATTTACATAATTAATCAATAACAATAACTCAGTAATTTAAGACTCCGAACCTCTTCAATATTAGTAAATAAAATCATTTTCAATTTTACCTGTTCAAAAAAATATACACTGTTATTTTTCTATAGCTCTTTATCTAATTTTGTGTTGTGTATTTTGTATAATTGGACAATAGTCGGCTAGTAAAATAATAAAATAAAATGAAAGTAAGAAGACTTATAAATTGTCGGGTTTTTCTCTTACTAAAAAAAATATTCTCCACACATAATATATGAATGAGGCCAAGATTTTATCGATAATCCTTTCGAGACAGCCAACATTCCAATGCGCCGAGAAGTAAGCCACGCCATGCAAGTATTGGATATGCCGAGTCGCGTCGGTGCCGTGTCCACTGAATTTAATAAAGCTGAAATGCCCGTGACGTCGCAGTCCCCGTCAGAAATGTGGACGATGTCCAAGAAATGGACAGGATTAAGAATAAGTCACGTATGGGACCGGCGGAGACGAGACCGGCTCCGTGGTGACTCAATCTCTACTTTCGTGTTTCACTTTATTGTGGCGACTTTCGCGTGGGAGCGTAAGTACCTACCAAAAAAAACATCCACTATTGAAACCGTAAGTCTACAGTGCGGCACATATACGTACGTATTTTTTTTCTTCTAAATACCGAACAATAGTTCTTTACTGCCTGAAGGGAGTCTGATTATGAAACACCAATCGCGGTATATTGGGAAACTGTAGGAAGTTAGCATGAACATGGTTGCTAACAATCCGGCTATTCAGATCGAGTAATTAAACATCGCTGACGTCCTTTCAAGCAAAGTATCGATTATAAATTGTTGTTTTTCACCAGGGCAACTTTCATGGCTGAACGATTAAGATCCCTGCGTGCCCAAATATATTTTATTTATTATTTTTATAAACAATAATTATTAATCTAAAACACTCATCCAAATTGAAAAAACCTTCCGAGCAAAGATAAATGTCGCCGGCAGGACTCGAACCCGCACCCTTCTAATGTCCGGTCAGATGCTCTACCGTTGAGTTACGTCGGCTTATCGCAAACCCGCCAAGTTAATCAATATATACTAGTGTTCCATTCAATAATTACTGTTTTTATTATATTTTCACCTGTAAAGCCGACGTAGCTCAACGGTAGAGCATCTGACCGGACATTAGAAGGGTGCGGGTTCGATTCCTGCCGGCGACATTTATCTTTGCTCGGAAGGTTTTTTCAATTTGGATGAGTGTTTTAGATTAATAATTATTGTTTATAAAAATAATAATTGTTACCCTTTGCGCTATGCACAAAAATCTTGTCTTAAGTTTTTAAGAACTTTAGTTTATCAATTAATATATATTTTATTTAAATAAAATAGAATAATATGTAGTATACATAATTGCGGTGCACCCCAAATTGGTAGATGTTCACAGTATCGCGCTTGTGAATGACCGCAATGCAGTGTACTTCTCAATCTTAACTTTTCCCATCCTCTTCCCCTCACCCACTCTCTTCATCCTGACAATACACTCCGATTAGGCATAAAAAAGTCCTACCGGCTCTGAGTAGTTGGGACTCGCTTTTAAAAAACTCTAACCACTCAATAACTTAATCAATAAATAATTTAAATTGTCATTATTTACATTGAAAAATACATTTTTCTATCGTCCTCCAAAATATCACGTACCGTTTTTTGTTAGCTCTAAAATCTTTTAAGTTTTCTTTCTTAGTCTCATTACGTAATATGAATTAAGAAGCTCACTCTTTTCTCATTCTTGAGCCAAGAAAAAGTAGACTTGTTGAATCTGCTCACCTAAAAGTCAATAAGCTTTATCATCGGCTATTAAATTATTTATATTATTAGAAAATAAATATTTCCAAAGGTACCTACTTAATTAATTGCCACATTAAACGGTAAACACTTAGTAATGATGCATAATATTATGAAAATGTTGGAAAATTTTCCATCAATTTATTTGACAGCTCTTCGCGCGCGTTATTTTTTAACGAAAAATTGAGTTTATGATACGCCATTAAGTTTCCGTCAAATCAAATTTAGCCTCGGACCACGTGGTGGAACACGCTCGAGGTGAAAAGCTGAAATGAAACCGCTTAGCGACTCTTGTTTATTTTTACAGAAGAGAAATTTGTAAACGAAAATTCTCCACGCCAAGGTCGGCTGCGTCATATTTAAAGCTCCGATTAACTGGCGTATATAGCATTGTTTATTAACAATTTTATCACTGAATTATAGCATTTTAAGTGACAGAAAGATGACAAAGTAATTTATATGTTATATCAATAATAATTTATTGTACTTACTGATTGTCACCTCTTTTAACATGAAATAGCTTTTAGCCGTATTTGGTGACCAGATCTGAATAGCCAGGTATTTCCCCACCTTCCTCTCCTTCTTTCTCCTCCCCTACCGTTAACCTTCAGCCTCACAAGATTCTCCAATTGGGGATGCCATAGTCTCACTGGTTTCAGACGATTGGGAGCAGTTGGGACTCTTGTGCGGTATTCATACAAAAAACACAAAATAAATTTCACTTTCATGACTTTATTTATAAATGTTTTAAACTGTCTACCGATTGTCCTAATTTGTTATAGCATTTTTATTGATTGTTTTTGTCTTTAATTGGTAGAATTACAATGAATTTATTTTTATTTTTTCACGTATACCAAATTTTTATAATGTTATTAAGTTCTGCAAGTATTTTATTATTACTATTTTTAATTATTGTGACAGATCTTTCGACGTTTAATGCCATTTTCAAACTGCGGTTAGGCCACGTTGAGATGACTTAACTCATTTTATTTTATTTAGCTCTATCCAATTTCAGTTTTATGCTGCCTAAAATGATTTATTACCTGTGAAACCGATTTACTGAGAAACCAAATGTGATAATGGATTCTCCATTCTGTAAGGTACTTACATTTGAAGTATGTCTTCCCCCGCATTAAACGTAAGGTTTTCTTAATTGTTTTATGGCGAGAAAGCTATTGATTTCTGTTATATTAAAACAAATTTTAATAACATTAATAAAATTTGTTTCAAGTTTTAAAAAAGTACAAATTCGGTTTATTGACTCAAAAATTGCATTTTATTGTTATTAATTCCAAAGGTAATCCTTTCTTCTCAAAACCCGGACAACGTAATTAAGGATATGAATAAGAACATGTAATTGGTATATTTTCCAATTTTTCAATTATTAATTATTTTTATTGAGATTTAAAAACCTCTCTTTAATATTTAATCGTTGTTGAAAATAATATTAACATAACTTTAATGAAACATGAAAACGGAAAAAACAACAGAAAATTAAAAGATTTCAGTCGCATCTGGGACTCGAACCCAGGACCTCTGCCTATCCGGGGCAACCGCTTAACAAACTAAGGTAATGAGACCGGTTCAATTTATGTCATCTTCATCGATATCATATTTCAAATTCAAGATTTGTCAATATCATTCTCCATTTTTAATTCCATAGTATTGGCAGCTATAGGGCAACACCGGGCAAGACGGGATGGCGGGCAAGACGGGGCATCAGGCCTATCAGGTGATTTGAATTGACCAATCACGTTCGCTCTGTCATCACGCTACCGCCCGCCATGACAGTTCTCAGTCACACGAGTACTAACACGGCGGCAAGTCAGTTGTTTTAGCTATCGTCAAAAATTAGATTTCGTTTGTTGGCATTAAAATTTCTTATAAATACGTTTGGCAGTGAATGAAACTTATATTTGGTGAATTTCAAGCGGCATCTTGGTAAATCCTATCTACAGAACACTGCAGTAATAAAATAACTTGTTTTGTTGTCAAATATTATTTGTATTTGTTTGTTAGGTTATTTATTTTAAAACGGATCAACGGGCAAGACAGGGTATCATATACCCCATCTTGCCCGACATGATTCTGATTATTTACATATTTTTTTATATATTGTTTTAGGATGGTTTATAATTATAAAAGCAAGTCAGATAGAGGAAAATGGTCAGAGGAAGCAATGAAAAGGGCGATAGAAGTTGTTTTGAAGGGAGAAATGGGATATATGTTGGCTGCAAAATCCTTCTCAGTCCCACAAACCACATTGGAACGAAAAGTAAAAAAGGCTGTTGAAAACGAGAATAGAATAGAAAATGTAAAGATACCTTTGGGACCCATATTACAAGTATTTTTGCAAAAAAAAGAGGATGAGCTGATGGATTATTTACTAGACATGGAAAGCAGGTTTTTTGGCTTTACAACAAAAGATTTGAAGCAATTGATTTATCAACTTTCTGTACGAAACAATAAAACTACTCCATTTAATTCTGAAAAAGCTGAAGCTGGTAAGGACTGGCTGAAATTGTTTTTTAAAAAACACCCTGAGTTATCTATCAGGAAACCGGAAAATACTTCTGCCGCCAGAGCTGCTGGTTTTAACAGGGTAGTTGTGACTACTTTTTTAAAATTTTTTAGCGAATGTTTTCGACAAGCATAGCCTGACTCCAGACCGAATATATAATTGTGACGAAACCGGCGTATCTGTAGTACCTAAAACAAGATCAAAAATATTAGCTAGAAAAGGCCGAAAAAAAGTAGGAGCAATAGTGTCTGCTGAACGAGGAACAACTATCACAGTCGAAATATGCTTCAGTGCCACCGGGCATTATATGCCACCGATGATGGTGTTCCCACGGAAAAGGATGAATCCTCAGTTGATGTTAAATGCTGCGCCAGGAGCTCGGAAGGTTTTTTCAATTTGGATGAGTGTTTTCAGGCTAATAATTATTGTTTATAAAAATAATGTATATTTTCCGTTCTAATACACTCAATAAGTAATTTCAATAGACCGAGACCGAATAACGTTATATTTTTCTGAATCGATTAAATTAATTAATCGATTATCTGTTAAAATTGTCTCTTTTCTCTGTGTTTCGTGGTTGTTCCTTTAAAATAATTTCATACTTTATTATGATCTTTCTTACCATCTTCCTACCTGTTGTATATTATCCTCGCAATAATGAAACTCATCTCACAACAAAACACGATATCGTTTATTAATGAAGACATTCAAAATATAATATGGGATTGGAGATCTAGGAAGCTAATGAATGAATTTAAACATAGGAAACCTTCAATGAACCTATTTTAAAGCCAAATTCAAATATTTGCTTTGGA
Source organism: Halesus radiatus (assembly GCA_022606495.2). Taxonomy (NCBI): domain Eukaryota; kingdom Metazoa; phylum Arthropoda; class Insecta; order Trichoptera; family Limnephilidae; genus Halesus; species Halesus radiatus. The sequence continues at coordinate 108,324 of JAHDVE020001156.1, forward strand.
ATCAAAGTTGCATGCTCTCCAGCTATTTTATTACATACGTAAACGTTATGGATTCTTCTTTTGGAAAATGACTTACAACATGTCTCTTTCTTATTGTATAGTACTATTTGCATTTGTCAGCTGGAGTTTAGTTCAACAATTTTAAATTATACAACAATAAATAAAAATAATCATACAAATAGCGCAATAATTGTAGAACAGTAGAAGAGTTTTGTTACGGTGATAAAGACTCCAATTGCACAATAGCAAATAACTAATATTACGAAATTTTCAAAATATCAGCAAGTATTACAACTTCATGACAAAGGTTTTTTCGACCTAAATGGTTACATTGGGAGCTTCTAAAAATAAAACTATCTAACTGCTTTACCAACAGTTATAGCTACCGGTCACTAACGCCATATATCTAGATTGGCCAAAAGTAAGACACTACACAACACGCATCTATATATTGTTAATTAAATTACGATTATTTTCAAAAAATAAAATCGTTATATAATGAGATGTAATACATAAAAAGATTGCTGTCATAAGCTATTTCCCATCATCTGCTGGATGGAGATGTTCCATGGAATCGTTTTTTTTTTCTAATTAGATGGAAAAATGTCATCCACAGTGATCAGCGTATTCAACAAAGACGTTTTCAACGCAGCTGGGTTAAATTGACAGTTATTCCCGGATCTAAATGAAATTTTGTTTAATTTTTGCGCACTGTTTTTTTCCTGATTTCATAGGGAGAGAACCCTTACTCCTGGAACAAATGATACGGTTTTATAGCAAATCAACGGACATATTTAATGTTATTTAAAAAAATCAGTATACTTTGTATCTTAACGAGGGAAACATTGGCAAAAATATGTTAGGAGATAAAATAATTCATGCCTTAATGATCATCAGAATCTTGAGTAGGCACAAAAAAAAATATAATTCCGAATAGTGCCAAACGTGATAATTTGGTATATATAGTTAGGGCAATGTTTGATTTATACCTAAACTTTTTAATCTTTTTTAATAATGCCACACCGGAGGCCCTGAGGAAAAATATTTCCCCCAAGGCCTGTCGTATTTGAGAAGCTATTCGGAGAACTTTAGTTCCAATGTAAACCATTTTACAGAAAACAACAAATTTTATTTAGCAATATCTACGTTTATACTGATGTGGCAGAATTATTTTTTCTCCTTTAGAAGTTTTGAAAATATACATCGTTATGTAGGAATACATTGAGGATAATTTCATAACATTAACCTTTCAGTAACTCCCACGTCTCATTAAATAACATCAACAAAGGGTACAATTTATGGATGGGGAAAAACTTAATGATGTAAATAATACGTTCAGTTCATACTACTTTTATCGACATACAATCCATGACATGTTCATAAATATTGCAAGAATTCGTTAAAATCAGTACTTATGAAAATAACGATCTTAATAAAAAAAGCGAAATTTGGGCATTAATCCAGAACACGTCTTTTCAATAAAATAACGGTTTATAAAAAAAAACATTACTATTACTTATTTTTGTTACTTAGTCATAATGTGAATAAAAAGTCTTCAAAAACAAAATGCTTAGAAATTGTTATATTTTAATGCCCAAGAAATACAATAGATTTTGTACCTACCTAAAGATATTTTATATTTACATTTATAATTAATTGTTTATGTTTATTTACATTAACTATTTTTTTTTATTTTCTGGGTATCCATTGTCTGGTTATTTATATTCTTATGTAATTTGTGTATATTAAGTGAGTTTTTATAACTGGGCTGTTCTCACGTAAGTGTGAACGTGGGTAAAACCCCAGTGTAAATAAACATTAAAAAAAAGTTTTTCGCAGAATATTTATTGTCTGCTAATGGTGACCGAATCATTTTCGCCAGTATCTAAACAATGAAATAATATCTAATATGAACTTAGTTTAACTCAGTTTATAAAAAAATATATAGCTAATTTTAGCGTGCTTTCCTTTATGTTTCGATCTTTTTGAATAACAAGGTTCCACCTGACACGGCAATGTCATGCGATAATAGGTTCTAGAGAAATCTACTTTAGAGTTCATGATCGTATAGCATTGAGTTTAGATGGAACATTTCTAAACCAAGGGGTCAGTTTGCAAACATATACTTATACGTGCAAGCGCCTAAAATAACTACTACGGTCTATCCGAAACATCTGATAAAATAAATTTGGAGGTTAACCTTGTATATTTGTATAATTCAAATAGATGGCTTGATACCAGTACACTGAACTGTACTTACATTAATTAAAACATATGCATAATATTTAATACCTTACGTGCCGTTCTAATCTATTTTCATCACTTGGCACAGCCGCATATTATAAAAATATCACCTCAAATACGTTTTATGTTATAGATTTTTTTTCTGTATTATATTTCCCCTTAGTGAACAAAGTATTCCATTATAATTTAAAATATTAAACACTTTATATCATATTCTATACTTCAACACTTCCCGTAAGTTTTCAGTATGAAATAAAAAATGTATGATTTATTTCAAGGTTTTAACCTCGAAACGACAGTTCTGATGTGACCCGTGTGGTGTGAATATAGATGATGATATATTATGTTGATCCAGTCAACGCGCCTATCTTTCACAAACGTCGATTGAGTCACGTCAAAGAGAAGAATAAATTTACTCGAAATTCTACAAGATCTGAAATGAAAAAACTGTTTTTTTATTCACGAATTTTCGAGTTTTTTGACAACAAATTGATTTAATGTTGACATGATTTACAAAACGCAATTCGTATTTCATATTATTTATTTTGGAGAATCATTTTTAATGTTGATTTTTCTTACACGTATTTAATAAAAAAAACGAACATTTTAGAATGTTTTCATAATTTATTATTCATTGGTGATGAAATTCAGATATAATTGACGTGAAAATTAAACCATTTCATGGTTTCAATAATCATATCAAAGTAATATGACATGTGTACATAAAAATAATATCAGACAGTTTGTGTACAGATGGTAGACCCGCTTAAATAATGACAGTAAAAGAAATAAACGAACGGTGTTCATCAGTGCAAATGGGAAGCAAAAAAAATACCAATTATGGTAATATACTAAGAGTATTACAAAAATGGAATAAATACTCGTATGTCAACGTATATACGTATTTTTTTACAAAACATATTTTTGGAAGAAAGATGTTAAATAACTTCCTGTCAAGAGGAACAGCTGCGGTGCCTATTTCATACATAACTCAATTTTGGATTTGAAGCCAAAATACCCATCCAAATTGAATGATCGTTTTTTTTATAATTAAATATTTAGTAAATATCTAGGAAGGATGAAAGTATTTTATTTATTTTTGTTTTAAATTATGAAGTATATGCCATGGAAAAAAAAATAAATGTTCATAATTTTAGAGACAACTATTATTTGCGGGTTTATTGTATATTTTTAAAGATTATCGTATTTTTCATGAAAATATGATTACGTAAATAAAAATAAAACATTAAAAAAAAAAAGTTTTTTCGGGTCAATATTATAAATTATGTACAGAAAATTTGTGTTCCAACGTAAATTGGTCGTTTTTAATTAAATTTAAAGTCCACCATAATGCTTATTTTAGTTTTTTTTTTTTTTAATTTTAAATTTTATATTTCATTATATTTTAAAGGCGAACGGCGTTAAACTTTTTTTTAAATCACCGTTAGCATTATAATATTAATCATTGTCACCAAATACACCTAAGAGCCATTTCAAGCAACGTTTCAATTCTGAATGGTGGTCTTTCACCAGGGCGATACTGAGAGTATCTTCGACTCTGAAATAAAACAGGTCGTGCAGCCGTTCCCTTTAAGAAATTGGAAAATTATAATCATTTTAAGCGTTGTTAGGGCAAACACAAATTCTCACTTTACAGTAGGTTTCTCCGAGATATCTTTAAAGCTCTTTCAAATAATTTTCTTTACCTTCTTTGTATCACCTTAAACACTATCTCGTCTGCAAACAGAATTCTCGCTTACATCTAAATCTTTTGCTGGAGCTCTCTAGGGTGTTACAAAACTAATTATTCTTCCTTACATCGATTTTCTCTTCTACGGATTTTACCACAAAGAGATAAAAAAAATGCTTTAAGAGGAATAGGAAACCTTAGCCAACAGCGGTAGTTAGAGAAAGAATTTCAAAATTTTATATTACAATGCAATATCTCACAATTGATGTAGCATCTCATAGTGTCACAAACAGGTTTCGGGGGAAAACACATATTTAAAATTATTTCATTATTCGAATAAAAAGTATAATGGTAAACAAAGAAATTATCTTTAAAAATTTGTTTAATAGAGAATTGTAGAAACATACCGACTGGTGAAATTTACTTCCACATAATGCACCGCCTTTGAAATAAATTAAAAGAACACTTCAGCATAGTCCCTAGTCCCTAGCTAGAGATAACATGAACGAGAAAAATACATTCATTATTTTTAAAATACGAAATATTTAGTTTCTTTTATAAAAGAAACGGTCCTAAAAAAATTCCATTATCCTTTTTGCTAACAATATGGCAGCTACTGTGCGGTTTGTTTTCTCTTTGATTGCGGCAAAGGAATAAACATGAATCCCGTAGAATATTTCTAAACAAAAAATGTTTTTGTATCGGAGCTCATCTATTTTAAATGATACCGTTGAGAATGACTTCTAGTGGATGAAGTTCATTCGGCTTCCTATGGTTTAGTAAAAAGAACGAAACATAGACAGTTTATGAAAAAATTACACGCTTTTTACGACAATAATAAAAAAAACACCTTTGCGAGGATGACACTTCCTTTCCCTGATTCGTCTAGTCGAAATTTCGGTTTCACTTTATCATCTGATATTCTTGACTTGTACATATTATGTATTAAATAAGATACAAAGGAGTATGTATTTTATGACGTGGCTTGGTCCCCAGAAGCAGAATCCGTTCCTGAAAAGTTGTCAATGAGAAAGTGGTTAGTTAGAAACAAATATAATAATTTTATCGTCGCTATTCTACCATAATTATTTAGGCAACCAGTTTCTTTTACTGGTTTAAATTTCTTCTTTCTATTTATCTTCTCAATCACATGCTATAAAAAATTTTATTTTTATAGTTTTTTACATACCTTTATTCCAAAGTGATCAACCTCTCAGGCATCGCCAGATGTTAATTACGATATTGTCTTCAGTTTAGATCAGCAGAAACTCAGTAAAATAATTTTATCCCGCTGTATTCAATAGAGGTACTGACTAACTATACTCGTATGTTTTATCTGGCCTATTGATTTATTTCGCATCACTTGACCTTTTCTAAAGGTTATCGAAAACGATTAGTAAGAAGTTCGACGTCCGTTATACATATTTATATCGAAATATTATAATTTGATCAAATAAATGTTTGAATTAAAAAAATAAACTTTAGTTTCTTAAATTTTAGAATTATAAATGAACCAACAAAATATTATCACGATTTAATAAAACGATGTTTAAAGTATCTTCCCCTTTTTAGTTTTGATATGACCGATTTCAGCCTCCATTCATCATAACCATTATCAGACTAGTACCTACAATTTTTTTCCACAAACTATGTATACTTTTTTTGGGTATCAGGGGTGGTAAACTATGATTTTATGTACGTTTTATTAATCAGCATTGCTATATATTATCCCTATTTTACGTACGATTAAATATATTTTGTACTTATTTATATTATATAATTACATGGTTTCAAAAACGATTAAAGTTAGATTACATTGTATTTTTATCAAGATGATTTTATAACTTAGTTTAACAACAACTTACAAAGTTTCTTTTGCTAACAGTGGTTAAATAGAGATGTTTTATTTATGAAGCAAAAAAGATAGAAAAATAACGAAATAAGAAGGAAGGGGGGGGAGAGGAAGAGGAAGACAGGATCGGGATAGGAGATGCTCTCGATATATTTTATATTCGTGCATCAATTTGAAGTTGTAGGCATTATTTCGGTTCGATATTTTGAGCGGGTATTGTGAAAAATGTCGATATTGTGAAATTGTGCGTTATGTTGCGCACAAATACGGTGAATTGGAGAATTTATTCTAATATTGGTCTTGCATGCGGGCAAATGAAAAAAAAAACGGTTTTTCGGTTATTTGAGAAAAGGTTGGCGAATTGTAAATTTATTATGAGTTACTAGTTTGGGTGTTCACAGTTGATTTTTCAAATATTTGGTTATTACCTGCATTAAGTCATATTTACAATGGAATAGTCGATTTATTTATGTATCTAGGGAATACCTTAGTTCAATTAATTGTTATCGCCCATTTACAGTTATTTCGTGGTACAGGCAGGTGTCTAATACCTACTAATCAAATGCATGGTATCATGGAATTTATAATTGCTATTTGGATTATATTATATTAGGAAATATACATTTAGTACATTGGAAAAGACGAAAATATTAAAATGGATTTGAAATTAACCTTCTAATTCTAGTTGTTCCGTATAGGGAACCGACCAACGGTCCCGTAACTCCCATTCCTTCACCTCTTCTCATAAGCTCATACATGTGATTTAGAAAGAGAGAACACCAGATCTCACTTTGCATCATATTTTTATAGTAGATTTAAATACCTATTTCACATTGGAGCAAGTGATTATATTATAATAGATATAGGAGCGGGGCTTGGAAGATTCTAATTGGAGATTCTAATTCTATTCGAAGGAAGAAAGTTTGAAAATCATTTTAATAAATCATTATAATAGAATTCTTCACGAAGTATCACAATCAAAAATACAATACTTCACGTACATTTCATCATCAAATAATAAAAATCATAATGGGATGATTTGTACAGCGCCATTTTATAGCTTTGTGAAAAATCATCTCAAGTTATAATAGTGATATTTAAAAGCTCCACACTTCATGTCAAAAATGACTATGAGTGCGGTAGAGTTTTCGTTAGCTTAGCTGAATTGCCACTTAGTGTTTATAAACAGCATGTGTGTGTATGTTTCATTTTCTCAGATAAAATGGCGTTAGCTTCACCTGACTCTATTAAAGTAAACCCCACCGTATATTAAAAAAAAACATGCATTACGAAAGCTAGTTGATCATTATCTGGTCTCATCAGAAACCAAAACAAACTGTAAATACATTAAAAACTAAACTTCTCTTGTAGATACTTACCGAACATACCCCAGCTCCCACTAATTAACCTTAACGGAACAGACAATCCCCTTCTCATCAACAGTTAAAAATTTAGGTATACTGATTGATAAAAAAAATCCAAACTATAAAGATCATGTAAATGAGGAGAGTTTCAAGACGTTTGGCAGCTTGCACTCACTCAAGAACTTCTTACCTACAAATGTCAATGGAACACTAGTACAAAACACGTTATTATATACGATGTGAGCTATTTGGATATAAATAGTGATCTTATAAACAAAATGCACGTAGACGATATATCTTTGACTTAAAACACGACGCAAAATACACACACTTTCCCTTCTGTACAACATTCCAAACAGTGTTAATTTACCTAATTATCTTCACACGGATTTTCATTTAAAAAAAAAATCTAAACGCGAGCTCTCTCTTCGCTCAAGTGAAGATAGAACTCTTGCGATTCTAATCCACCAAGCTACATCATTAAATAATTCATTTTCCGTAGAAGCATGACGTTTCTGGAACAAACTGCCCCCTGACGTACGGAATGCTCCTTCACAGCTTATTTTCAAATCTATAGTGAAGAATTTATATTTTTCTTCCACCAGCATAGCATGATGATGAATAATCCCCACCTAACTCTTTAATTACCTCTCTTCCCTCCTCTCCCTTGTCTCCTTTCTACCCGAAACATTATTGAAAATACATATGTATTATTATACAAATTTGTTTAACTGCTTTTCTCACATTACGTGCGATAAGTCACACTAAGTGGAGAAAACTGCCATAATTATTATTATACCATATTAATTTTCTCATAATGGGTTAGTTGTATAAATTGCCACTAGAAAATAAATCTACCAATAAAAAATACGTATTATCTATGATATTTTTTGTAAAGCTTAAATAAGTTTTGTTGTCGGAATATTTGTTATTTATCTGAACTCGATGCAATCTGCAAACCGCTCTTTGTAGGAGTTTCCAATAGTCGAGTGTTATTGAAACACAATTTCCACTTCAAATATTCCTGAGGAAAGGAAAAAAAAATCATGTTTACTCACACGTGTCTAATGCACTCTTGGAAACAAATTTACAGATGTTAATACTCTGCCGTGTTTATAAAAAGAAATCAAAACACTAACTGAATATTCTTTTCGTACCTATTATGAGTACAATTCAAATTCAATTCCACTGATATAATACCATTATTTCTAGAATTATTTTGGAAATCTTCGGTAAGATTTATTATAAAAGTAATTACGTACCTACCTACATATTCTTCATTGCTAAATACAGTTTTTATAAAAATAAAACTTATTCTTCGAACTCAATTATAGCTTTTAAAAATTATTAAAGCATTTTTTTTCTAACCATAACATTTCCAAACAACACAAGTGGACTCCTAGCTTCTAGAAAAATAGCTTTTCCTCCGTAATGAAAAAAAACTTGTTTAGTAAATAATAAATAATTTAAAATCATGTTCTCTACGAAAACATTATTACGACGCAAATGTCATAATAATGATGTTCGTACATTAAAATAAGGAACTCCAGTCCATTTTTTTTTATTAATGTTGACATCCTAACTTAATTTTCCATTTTTTTATTTTTTTTTTAAAGTTCGTTTCATGGTTAAAATAATTGTTAAAATTTCAATTTTTTAAAGCCCTCCAAAACGCTCGAAATCTATGGCTTGTTGCGTGTGACGTCACACGAGCCAGTCGGATTAGGCAGTAATCGATATTGTATGGATTTCATACGAAACTTCCAGAACTTTATACTGAAATTTAACTCATTTTAATTGAAGGAAACATTGTAGATGATCAGTATCTCTTTACTATTATAGGTGCATTGTACCAAAGTGCAAAAATACATTCATATCCGCAACTGATTTATAATTTATCAACGTTCAAAGAAATTCCATACACAACTTTTTTATAACCTAAACTGAAAGACTAGGGCATATGTTGGTAATAGAAATGCGTATTATGATACCGCCGCATATCTGATATATCGATACCGGGTCCACAGATATTAGCGTTCTGACCATTTCGAGATATTAAACGATATTTTGGTATTTATTTCTATTAAATAATGATTTGGTACGTGATAATAATAATATTAATATTTTGATGATTTTTATAGCGCCATTTTGGCAAAAATCACATAAAGGACGCTGTACAAATGTTTTTTTTTCTCAATGCTATTATTTTAATTATTGAAATTTAGTACAATTTAATTCATTGCAATATTATACTTCTCTTTTAATCAATGCTTGTGTAGAGAAGCGGAGTGTACATATTACGTTCAGATGTTTATATATTTATACAGTAGGGAACTTTACTAGGGAACATTATTAAAGTGTTGCAAGAAGATGCCTTAAATAATAATATTAATAATAAAATGGTTTACATGATTATATTACAGAGTTGGTGGTTTCATTAATGGAAAAAATGGAGTACGTAGCGACAAATTTTATTTTAGAAGTTAAAATTATAATATAATACACGTAATGTACAATGTGACATAGGATACTTAACATATAGCATAACGGTACTAGTGGTATATTATGTTGTCTACCTTATCACTAACTATAGACAGTCTATCATATCGATAATAAGTACTGGCGTTACTGACCGTGCTCGATTCACTCGATATTCATCGTTATCTAATATTAATAAATCTTTGGTATCTCCGATATTTCAATAAAAATTATTTCTTCGGTGTCAACAATGAAAACACTATAAAAATAGTTAGAAATAACAAAATATTACGAAATTTTAAACCGTTTTGTCCCATACACTATTAGATCTACAGAGACCATTTTAATTTCAAATTGTATGCAAATTTTGACTACTTCAAAAAGTATTAAATGATTTATCCCGAAAAATTAGTGATTCGGGATTAATAATCGACAAAAACAGAAGAAAGGTCGAAAAAAATTATTTTTTTTAATCTCGACTACAAATCCGGAGGTTGTGGGTTTAAATCCCAGTGTGCGCATGTAAATCTGATTTAATTAATCTGCGTCGTTTTGCAATTAATTCGTTTAAAATAATATATACAGTATATTTATGGTGCGTTCCAAAGTAAAGGATGCTTGAAATGGGTTTAGCCGTGCTTAGTGCTTAGATCTGAATAGCCCGGTACCTCCCCACCTTCCTCTTCCCAATCGCTTTCCCCTCCCCATACCTTTTACCCTTACAACATACCCCAATAAGGGATGTCATAGTCCCACTGGCTTCGGACAGTTGGGACTCTTGTGCGGTATTCGCATAAGAAAATAAGGAGTGTCAGGAGAATTCATAATGCGAAAGTAAATTGCTGAAGAATTAATCAATCAATCCAAAAATGATGTGACAAAAGGACCCACCATGAATAACATAATACCGACAGACTTATATATTAATATTAGGTAATATCACAAAAAACGGGAATGATACAGAACTATTCCTCTTGCACTTTGTTACCATTTGGTTAGAATTTTTTGGATGCGATTTTAACCTTTAGTGCTTTGAATTATGTATGAACGGTAAATTATAATCGCTTGCATTAATAAGCCTCTAGCCTTTTTCCACACACGCGTCTGTCACGGACCTGAGAAATGGCAGTAGATAGTTTTGCGAGAGAAATATGCAATTTTTTATAGGTTGTGGTACCTATAATGGCTTGAAATAAAACTAAATATGGTAAGCATCATAAGAAATAACAGGTTTGAGGTATCATTAGAAATCCGTTGCTTCCAGAATAACTGAAGAAATAATCACCAAAGTGCTAATGACTTTGTGTTGTACAAGGATTAGATTATGACGTAGACAAATTCGTTAAAATTGGTATGAATTTTTAAGAAAAACTCTCAAGTAGTCGCAATAAACAAACATAATGATTTTACGGGCAAAATGAACACTGTAAACAGCGAAATTATAAGCAGTAAATAATATTAAGAGCGGAAAAAACCTTATTTAGTTATAGTTGGGCTCAAAAACGGCAAGTGTGACGTCAGAAGCACTGGTACCAACAGGACATGGTGTTTTGGTGGTACAGTTTTTAGTTCACTTTTATAAAACAATTTATATAATTTACGTATAATTATATACAATAAAAGTTATATATTCAGAATCGGTGTTTGCTGATCTATACGAATATATATTTTTAAAGCAATAATATTTTTCACTGGGGTTCCTTATTGGACACAAAATCAAGAATATAGAAGACTTTTCGTTTAGTAATTAATAATTTTGATTCTTTACCCAAATATATTCTATTTGGAATAAAAACGACATTAACACAAGAATCACTCTGTGGTTAAAAATAATTGTTTTTTTTAAGACCGTTTTATTGAATATGTAAACTAACCCATTTCGAGTCAGCCTGAACCTTTATCAGGGTTGTAAAAATAAAATTGGTGTAAAAAAAAAAAAAGATTTTAATGAGAATCTTGTCAAGTTTCATGAAAAATAATTATTAAATAATTTAGTTTTATTAAAATTTTAAAGAATAGAACAAAGTTTTCCAGTACTCATCATTCATAAGGTTTTTTTCTTGGGGGGTAAAAATTGCTAATAAATTATAACTGGGATTGTGCGTTGCGTGATACATGGCGCGTTTCTGAAATTATCGCAACGGATGTGTCAAAGCGCAAATAAAATTAATACGATACATTAGCTTTAACCAATGAACCATAAAAACAAACGATATTATTTCCACAATACAAAAAAAAAGATTTTTTTTTTGCTTGAATAAGCTAGCACATTTTCACAATCGTGGATAATAATATGTTTTATAGGGAAAACAAAATAAATTAAAACGGTTTATACTCACGGAAACCAGGAAGCGTGAGAAAGGAAATGTCAGACCGACAGATGAACCAAGCCCACGAAACAAAACATCTTATGTAAATAAAGAGGGAAAAGTTTTTATGCTAATTCTAATTTGATCCGACATTACTTCTCAATGGAATTCGTTAAAATAAACATTCATTGAATTAATCACGACTTAACTTTTCCATGGAGTTGTTTGTACAATAAGCTTCTGAATGTTTTTCTTTGTGTTCGCGGGAATTAACAGAAATGTGGAATTGCCACGAATTTTAATATTATAATCGGTATTAACCTACGGTGAATGATGTTTTATAATCTAGTTATTTACAAGATTGGAATAACTTTTAAATTGTAAATTATTCTAGATTAAATTCTTTTCACTGCTTTATCTGTAAACATACTGAGAAGTGGTGAATATATAGTTTTCCTTGTTTTATTAATGAATGTTATATTAGAATCATTCGTTCATTTATTAATTTATAATTGTTCAAGTAAATTTAATCCAAAACCCGTTCTTTCTACATGTAAAGGTTAAGGCTAGTTATTGTCAAGCGAGACTTTATTATTCGCTAAGAGATGTTCTGCAATTTTAAAGAAGTGCTTTTATTTTTATAACGTCGTACATGTTCTTTAAATCTAGTAGAGAAAGCCCCTCCCGTCTGCCCGATATAGATAGCATTGCAGTCGGCGTGGATTATATTAATTCGTATATTTCACTATTGCGATGTTTAGAATTTTTACTTTTTGAGACTTTTAGGCTTGTTCCTATGTTATTATTGGTTGTAAAAGCCATATTTAAACACATTTTTTATGTAATATTTTTTTCACAATAATAAAGACTACAAATACTTTGCAATACCCTTGAGTCCAATTTCGAATGCGGATTAGAAAAGCAAATTCACGAAGAAATTATAATAAGTTTCTCCTTCGGAACTGTTCAGGCATTCGACGTCACAATTAATATAAATTAATGTAAATCTGCAGACAAATCAAAGCAAAATACATCTGAAACAGACGTCGCTGGATAGAATCAATTTCCTTTACTGTCCTGTTCTGCTTTTGACACAAGACGAATTCACATTACCGTAAATAAAGTTAGAAGTATTTAGTTTGACTTTTTAATATTGTTAATTTTTGTTAAAAATATTTATTCTTAGTAGACAATCCTCTATAAAAGAACATGCATCTATGCCCAAGGTCTGCAGACTCAAAGTGATGCGCATAATTTTTTAAAACGTTTTAAATAACTCACTTAACAATATGCCTCCCTTCTTTTGTTTTCGTATCGGTATCTTCGTAAAAGCACCTTGCAAAGCTAAAATAATCTAAAAATAAAAAAAAAGAATTTTCTTTTCATTTTTAACAAATATTTTTTTAGATATTGTTCTTAAGTTAAAAGTTGCAGAAGATGACATTGTAATAAAGAAGATGAGATAATACAATATTCAATAATACAAATACTACTTTACAAAAGAACTTTATACATAGTGATCTGCCAGGTAAGTATGTTTTTCTGTATCTATTTGGATAGAGAATATGAAGTAATATTTGAACAACGCCTTGAGGTGATTTCTCACAAAAACGGCGCTATGAAAATTATCCAATTATTATTATTATGAGTTAGCTTTAATATAACGCACCAAAATTTGTAAAAAAATTATTTTTTATGTTCACTGATAAACTAAAAAAGTTTTCTTGATTTGTTTTGAATTTTAAAAGGATAAGAAGAGCAAAAAAAAACAACTTGGTTTTTTTACGGCTATCGTATGAAACACGAGTCTGCAATGACTCCTCCCCCGTCCTCATCCAATGCGTGGTTTGGTCAACATTGTTTCCATTCTAGTTTTAAAGTACGGTAAGTATTATATTTTTGATTTTCTGCGGTTCGAGTTAGAATTCGTATAACTAAATATGCAACATTAAAACACCCGTCTGTTCACGCGGAAACAAATTATGTTATAGCAAAATAATTTGCTAAACAAGTGTGTTTTTTTAGCATATCTTTGTCATACTTCTCGTAAAACTTTATTGTTATTTATTTTACAAATAAACTAATGAAGTGATCTGCGTGTGGCAAAGTTGAAAAAAATGAGTATGGACAAAACAATAAATATATCTCAAAAACTCAAAATGAGAATCGTATACTAAAAACGGACATGGACCCATGTACTAATTTCAATAAAAAAAAACTAGACTGAAACATTTTATGTGGCTGAACGAGGGATTAATGCACCTCAAAATTTGCTGAAAATAAACTTACTTACCCTTAATGTGAGCAAAATTAAATATTTAACATTTTCAAGAAAGTCAATAAAAATCACCATATCTCTAATTACATGAGTCTCAAAGAAATAACATTCAACCTTACTGCTCCATTATAATAAAATCACAAAGCATAAAATATGTCGGAGTAGTAATTGATGAAAATCTTAGATGGAACCAACGTATTAAAGATATAAGAGAAAAGCTGAAAATCTTGTACATTTTTGAGGATCTGCGACATCTAAGTACATACACAATCTAAAAAAAATTCAAAAATAAATCATATGGACCATACTTAAATTACCCAGCATAATGCCATCGACCGAAATTTTTAAAAGTTTTGATTTATCAGATGTATTACAAATATATGCCAAAAATGTACTATTAAAACATTAAAAAAAACTACGGAACCTACTAAACCACGTATTTGGGAAACTAGATCTAGTCAAAATTATATAACAAAACATTCATTGGATTAAAACCGTCTTCGGACAAAGAAACTACATATATATAGTGATACAACTCCACTAGATCCTTCCCCTAGATATAAAACAGATAGGAAAGTTTAATGACTATAAGTCAAGAAATAAAGTCTGGCTGAAATGAAATAACTTTAAAAACAACACTAAAAATGACGTAGAAGCCGCACCTAATTACGTAACATCAAAGTAAATAACTATAGTCCGCCTCAGCAAAGGAGCCCCTAGTAAGGAGGACTAAAAAAAACACTTTTTTTTGTAATTTACATGCTCATTTCGCTAATAAATAAAGAAAATTAAAAAAAAAACGTAGTAATTTGTTGGTGATCGTAAAAATTTAATGCGTATTGCCATAAAGTACGATGAACTAGTATTCATTTGGACGCCCTTGGCAAAAATAAAAGTTTTTATTTTATAAAACGTATAATTTTATTTCTAAATTTTTATGACTATGATGATTTTTTATAATTTGTTGTAATTTATTGCACTATTGAAATAGATAATAATTTCAAATGTAACACTCAAACATTGTTTTAACCAGATTTATTTTATACGCCTACCGGTTTCGGAACAACCGGTAGGCGTTTAAAATAAATGTGGTTAAAACAATGTTTGAGTATTACATTTGATTATAATGGATAACAACACAGTGATAGCTTCATACAATAGTAGATTCATACAATAATAGATAGAGTGGGCACTTGAAGTGAAATAACACAAAAACTGCGCTATATAAATGCTTTGTTTTTTTTTTATTATTATTAGATAATAATTTAATTTCGTTTAGTAAATCCAGAACTATTAGAGGTAATCGCTTTCCGAAGAACAGCGATCTTACCCCAATAAATTTCTGAAGAAGAAAGACAGAGAATCTAATCCCAGATAAATAAAGAAGATGAATATTAGCTGTAAATGGATGGTTAATTCAGCAGTGACTTTGACATTGTAATAGATCCCCCCCCTCCCTAACGATAATATTTTTTTTTTTGATAATTAGTTGTTTCTTCCTGTCGAATATTCGCGACGAATATTTTGGGCGGTCGCGCTGCTCCGATTCCGCTTAGATTCTGACTAGATTCTAAAAAGATTAAAATATGTTTAATTAATCACCTGATCAATTAAATATTTCTTAGCAAGCCGACCTTCCTCTTCCTCGTTTATTTGGATCCGCCCCTCGCACGTTGTGTAAATTTTTTGTTTCGGTCATCAGGACGTGATCCAGGTTTGTGTGGTAACTTTTGGTTCTTTTAGACTTTGGGGTGCTGCTTTCTGTTGATTTTTAAATGACTCTGATACAATTTACTATCTTGAATTTAAATTTCATATCTCCCGCACTCCGAACTACTCTTCACAATATAAATACTATTATTCGGCTTACATTAATTGATATAGGCACTCGCCTTAGAGACCTAATACCTGAATTGGATTACCATACCTAGAATAATGGGGAATGAGAATTCCTACCGTGAATGCACATCTCGCCCTCGCCTCGGAGAGTCTGTACGCAGCAACTGATGAAACGCTAACACAATCGAATAAATGACATATTTCATGATGAACCAATTAACATTATTTAACTACGTAATCACTCGGTTCTACGGTTAGGTATTTTTTCAGTTAGTTATATTATACGATTTATTAGTTCTACGGGTAGGTATTTTATTGGTTTGGTATCGAGATAAGACATGGAATTTGCTTTTAATAATTGGTCACCTCCATATCCTCAACTTCATTGGGTGGTGGAAGTCAAATTCCAGCCCACTGAAGTACCAATTCCAGCTCCTCCGGTTGTTTTAATTTAATTGAAGATTGCCATGTTTATATCTCTTGCCAGAGGATGATTTGGGTTCCGGAACTGATGAAGGTTTTTTCATTCACAAATATGCACTGGGAGATAGCTCTACCAGATTTAAGGCACAAGTGATTGGTGTTGGTGATTTCGTATCCATCAATATACACGAGGTGTCTCAACGTAGCTCAATGCATAGAGGATCAGCTCTTGGTGCTTTGGTACCCATCAATATACACGAGGTGTCTCGACTTAGCTCAATGCATAGAGGATCAGCTTCTGGTGATGTTACGGCGCGTCAGACATCTCGTATTGGGGAATATGAGGGAACTGTTAGTCGAGGAGATCGACTTGTGTCGGCGAAATATATATTTTTGTGAAACGAGGGTTGTGAGGCCTCATGACACGTCTGGGAAGAGATCGCAACGACCTTTTCTTTGGCGGCCTGTCGCGATTTCCATCCAAACATAAACGTACTTCTCAATAATATATGTAAACTGTAGTTTTTTATAATCTGCAATACGCTAGTTTTTCCAGTGCATCCCAGAGTGTAGGATATTAAAATACAACGTTTGTGCCCGCTGTAAGATAACACCTTCATGTATAAATTCTAATATAAATATTAATAATTAAAATACACATGATAAACGTAAGTTTTACATATTTTAACTCCTGCCGGAGTGTGATTCTTGGTGAATGGGGTCTTCGTTATGATTCAATCACAACGAGATCACCGTTGAATCTAGAGTTGCGGAAAGCTGCTGTCGCCAAGTCATTTCATTATATAGCCAGGAAAACTCCATACGTGCATCAGAAAAGGGTAGCGAGTCCACTGCCAACCTCGTCCCTCCGCCTCCCAGTAAAAACGAGTAGGAAAGCCAATGACGAATAATTGTCCCCATCGATTAACTCCTCTGTGAAAACGTCCCCTCGCTATTGAATATTGTCAAAGGTAGGCATTGATCCATGACACCTTGGAATGTGAGTCCGCTCAAACAATCCCAAAATGCCGACGCTATGCTGGGAAAATAACTCACCAACGTCAGGATAGTAGGAGAACCAGGCCTACCCTCTGAATCAACGGGTACCTTCAACATTCAAAGTCCAGTTCTTTGTCCATGAGGAATAATTAGGCGAAGCCAGACCGGCATGTTGTCTCCTTCGCTCGCCCTCCAGGTAGGTAGGGAGCCTGTGAAAGTCCACTCGCTTCACCCCTTAACCAGCGCACGCGGGATCGAACGTGAAGGTAGATGAAATTACTTGTTGACATTGATTGATTATGATTTAACTCAATAAAAGACAATTGTACAGGTAGGTATCTATTGGAAATTATCATACGTACTTAAATATATTTCTGTAAAATAGGTATTTTTGAATATTTAAAGGTTGACTACTTGTATTGAGTGACGGTAATTACACTGTCGATAGTGCTTGTGTGAAGATAAACTGATGTGTAACGAGATGCTATCATAAAATACTTAATGAAGTTAGATGTACCCGCTAGGGTATCTTGAAATGTATTTGCATACCGATAGATCAGAACGGTTTTGATCAAGTTTACAAAATATTTATTCAATTTAATCTCTGTAACGTGACTAGATTTTTGTTAATGTTAGGAAGCTGTTAATGTAGTTGTTAGTAAATTAATAAAAACTTACCATACTTCTTAGTGCATATCCAAAATAGTTTAATCACAAAACCAACCCGCAAAGCAGTAACTACCATTCCCACGCGCGTATTTTTAGCATGCTAAAACACCATGCAATACCCAGACGGTCTACTCTCTAAAATGCGACTCTCCACCCTCCTTTTCCAAAAACGACCCTCCTCCTCTCGACTCTCTAAACCGACCCTCACACTCCTCTCCCGAACCGACCACGTCCCTACTCCCCAACTCTCCAAACCGACTTCCTCCACTCCCTACCAAAGACCGACCTCCCTCTTCCCCAACTCTCCAAAACCGACTCCCACCCCTCGTCTCCCGAACCGACCACGTCCCTACTCCACAACTGACTCCCTTCCCGACTCTCTCCTCACCCCCTTCCAACCGACCATCCCTTATCTCCCTTAATACCGACTCCCCGTTGTTCCTCGCACAGGTCCGTATTAGGTATCCTTCGCCAACTTAACAAACTTATAATTCTTTTAAATTATCTCTTTTAAACCAACTATTTTGAGTAAGATATTTACTTACTGGTTGATCCCACTATCAAACCAAAATAGGTACCGTTCCTACTAGATTGCTTGGTTTAGAAATCCGCTCAGGCAATAATAACAACAATAAATGGACCACTTCCACAGCGCCGTCTTCGCGAGAAAATCACCTCAAGGCGCTTTACAACATAATTTATATAACCCATACCTTATCACTTAGACTTATATCTAATAACTTACATATCAGATTTATCACTAATGGCTTACAGCTAAGATTTATAACTAGAAAATACTTAATTCAGACTTATAACTAGTGATTTACATCTAAGACTTATATACATAGCGACTTACAACTTAGACCAGTAGCTAGTGACTTAAAACTAGATAAGTTCAATTTCATAATCGAAGTCATCAAGCCTATACTATATCCTACTTTATTCCTCAAAAAAACCGTAAATCTGAATGCAGAATAAAAGGCTGTTTCTCAGTGGCGCTTGACACCGAATTACATTCGAGATCGACACTGGTCTCTTAATACGCCTCTGGAAATATTATAAAACCAACGCCCGTCCAAGGCCTGACCGCTTCTCACTAATTCCGTCACTTAACATGATAATTTATCGTCTCCAGTCCTAAGGGTAGGCAGGACATTCCAGCTCATTTCTAAAATCAATAATTAATTACTGCTTTTCTAGAGATGTCACATTAACTAATTCTTAGACGCCCTCTCTCCATTATTTCTACACTTTCAAAATTCCAGGGGCGTCCCTAAGATTTATACACGGGTCGTTCAAAAAATCCTTATTTCATTTGTTTTAGTTATTTTAGATGAGGCACCAGTATGCGGTTTCGAACCATAGCAACTAGTTAATTTTAACATAAACTACACCGTGTTGATTCTATTTAGTATGCAATTTAATATGCTCGTAAATCATTATATGTACCCAAAGTGGTACTCTAGACCTGCTGCCCTTTTCCAAATACGTAATTTACGCCGAAATTGCACAACTCTCCAATCTAATTAACGGTTATTTTGGAGATCTTTTTCATTGCCGAGTTCATCTCACCTACCGTCACTGGAATATTTCTGGGTCATTTGATACTTTACCCTCTTCAATGGCATGTTTGTTTAAGTGCCTCAATTGCCTGCGTTATTTCCGTGAAAAGGAACAAAGTAAGAATTCACAAGTTACAAATCATTATTAAGGGATGTGTTTACAATAAATCCTACCTCTATGAGTTCCATGAAACTCTGGTATTTTTATTTAAGAAACCCATAAATTGTCCTAAAATTGCGGCCACCAGTACTCTTCGAGACTTCAAATTTACATGAATTATTTTAAATAATAAAGAAAAATACGTTCTTATTAAAACTCAAATCCATCACAACATCCAATGCAAATGATGTACATCCAGTTGGAGTAGTAAAACGCTTTTCCAAGAAAAAAAAACACAATATGATTTAAGTTGAAGGGCCACACATGGTGGATGAATATGCAATTCTTGTTTTAAAATTTACCAATCGGTGCGATAGAATGTACCTTCGATATAAAAATACTGTAAGTTCATTGAAATAAGTAGCTAAATAAAATAAAATGCCTGGAGAGTCAATTTGGTCAAATGATTGATAGAAGATATATATACGAGTAGACGGTCCCAACGAACAATGTTGGATGTGAAAATGGTATCTTCCTGATCCAACAGCTCTAACATGTTTAATATTTCGTTTCTATGTATTGAGAGTTTGACGTCTACATTTTTATAATTTTTGAGTTCAAGAAATATAGTGTTGTTTTTGATATTTTGAATAAACCCCTATTTATTTATTAATTGATAAACTAAAGTTCTTAAAAACTTAAGACAAGATTTTTGAGCATAGCGCAAAGGGTAACAATTATTATTTTTATAAACAATAATTATTAATCTAAAACACTCATCCAAATTGAAAAAACCTTCCGAGCAAAGATAAATGTCGCCGGCAGGACTCGAACCCGCACCCTTCTAATGTCCGGTTAGATGCTCTACCGTTGAGCTACGTCGGCTTATCGCAACCCGCCAAGTTAATCAATATATACTAGTGTTCCATTCAATAATTACTGCTTTATTATATTTTCACCTGTGGTAAACAACCAGCTTTATTAGTATGAGAGGCTTGTAACGGCTAAATCCCTCAAATAGATGGCGTCGAGACAAATTATGTCTACATTTTATTGGTGAAAATTGCTTTGACTTGTCAAATATTTATTAATTGATAAACTAAAGTTCTTAAAACTTAAGACAAGATTTTTGAGCATAAGGGCAGTAATTATATTTATAAATAATAATTATTATCTAACATCATTCAGTTCGAAAAACCTTCCGAGCAAAAGATACCGACATTAGAAGGGTGCGGGTTCGAGTCCCGCCGGCGACATTTATCTTTGCTCGGAAGGTTTTTTCAATTTGGATGAGTGTTTTAGATTAATAATTATTGTTTATAAAAATAATAATTGTTACCCTATTTATTTCATTGGAGAAACATATTATTGTAACTACTACAGCTCTTATGCAAAGTAACCAACTTACGCATCCGATATTGTTCATTGGTATGTTTTAATTCTTTTTTTTTTTTATATATTTATTTCTTGCTAAAGCAATCCCGATGAGTTTCAAAACTCATTTTAGGACGGAAGGAATTTACAATACATAAGTAGAAGATAGTACATACAATTTTACATTGACAGCAAAATATCAAAAATACAAGTTTCACATACAAACAGAAATAATTTTATAAGGCCAAGTTAAATAGAACAACACACAAGAGAAAACATATAAGGGAACAACAAAATATACAAATATGGATTTACTGATTTTCATTTTTAAATATCCTTAAAAAGTATTCCTTTATACCATCATTTTGGGATTTTTTATTTTTCTGGATGGTTTTGTACATATCTGGAAGCGAATTATAAAGTGTGTAGGCAATGTAGTTTAAAGATTTTATTCCATATTTTGTAGTGTGTGGTTGAGGAATGCGGATTTTATTGTTATTTCGAGTATTGTGGTTGTGGATGTCTTGATTGAAAAGTGGCTTGACGTTAGTGTGAGTTGATTGTTGAGTAATTTGTAGGATGGTGCTGGTGATTTCATACTTAGGAAGGATCGTGATTGGAAGGATACCGGAAACTGAGTAGATGTCCCTGACATGAGTGTCCCATGGAAGTCCAAAAACATTTCTGAGGGCTCGGTTTTGAACCACCTGCAGATCAGCAATCAATTTCTTCGAGGCAAAGCCCCAGATACAGCAGAGATAGGAAATGTATGAATGTACCATGGCGTAATATACTGCAGTTAGTAACGGAATGGGTAGTAATCCTTGAAGTCTATATAGCACACCAGTTATGGGGGTAATTTTCTCCTTTACATGATTTATGTGGAGATCCCACGAGAGTTGAGAATCTATTATAAGGCCCAAATATTTTGTTGTCGTTTTCTTTTCGAGGCAGTTGTCACCAATTTTGATATCGAGGCTGGAATTTTTCTTGTTGCCGAATAGTAAATAATGCGTTTTTTTTACGTTAAGGGTCAGTTTATTTATTCTCAACCAGGTTGTGAGATGGGAAACATCGGCATTCATTTCCATTTCAAGTTCCGCTAGGTTTTTTTGTTATAAAAAATTACAGTATCGTCCGCATAAAGTTGAAGAGTTCCTTTAATGCCCCACTTTGTTATGTCATTAACATATATTAGAAATAGCAACGGTCCAAGAATTGATCCCTGTGGCACTCCACATGTTATTTCACCCAATTCACTCATTTCTCCACCCAGTTCTACCGCCGAAAAGCGATTTGATAGGTAAGATCTGAAAAGTTCCAGAGGAGTACCAACAATACCCAAATGTTTCAGTTTTTCAATCAATACGTTATGGTCCACCGTGTCAAACGCCTTCTTTAGATCAATAAATATTGCCGCTGTAAAATCTCCATGGTCAATATGTTTCTGCAGATTTGATATGAAATCGAAAGCTGCACATTTAGTGTTAGATCGTCGTCTGAACCCGTATTGTTTTGAGGTGAGAATTTTGTTTTGTTTGAGATATTTCAATATCTCAAACAAAACAAAATTCTTTCAAAGGTCTTTCTTTGATGACACATTCAAAAATTTTGGAGATAGCTGGAAGTATAGAAATTGGACGATAATTTTGGACATTTTTTTTACATTCGTCTTTATGTATAGGAATAATTTTTGCAACATTTAGTTTGTCTGGAAAGATACCTTTTGACAGAGAGAGATTTATTAAGAATACGAGGTCATCCACCAGTTCCTCCTTGCAGTTTTTGAGAAGGAGAGAGGTTATACCATCGGAACCAGCTGCCGCTTTAGATTTGAGGTTGGATATGATCCGTAAGATTTCTGTTTTATTTGTCCTGATCATGTTAAAAGATTGTTTTGCTTGAGGTGCCGTGTAGATGGTATTTAAATCAGTTTTTGAAGTTTTTATGACTGATGCCAGACTCTCCCCAACTGAGAGAAAATATGTGTTGAATGCGGTTGCAATCTCCTTTGGTTCTTTTACTTCTTCGTCATTTATGACTAGCAATTTACAAGCTATTGTTGGGTTTCGGGAGCTATTTGATATAATGGAGTTAATTGTTTTCCATGTTCGTTGTGGCTTATTCATGTTTTCATTAAGCAAATTCGTATAATACTTAGTTTTAATATATCTTCTATAGTTGGTGACAGTATTACGAGCTTTATTTTTTTCTGTTGTCAAAGGAATACTTCCTTGATTTCGTTTCCAAAGTTTAAATATGCTATTTCGTTTTTTAATCAGCCTATCAAGTTCTGCATCAAACCATGGAGTATTGTTAGGTCTTTTGTCTCCTATATTAGTTTTTAGTTTTGTTTTACACGAATTCATAACATTTTGGAGATAGTCAGCGAAGTTATTATAATTTTTGTTTACATCGTCAGACGAATGGGTAAATTTACAAGTTTTAAGTGTGTTATTTAATTTTTGATAATTTATTTTGTAAGCATTTGATAGGTTTCTTGCGGATCTGTTATTGGGGAGGTTTTTTAAGGAATTTTCATAATCCAATATAAGTATATTATGGTCACTAAGGGGATCATCAATATTTGAGATTTTTCCGGAACCATTTGTCCTATTTGTAATAATGTGGTCTATTAGCGAGCTGGTGTTGTTAGTTACTCTTGTGGGAAATATTGTGTTACATACATAAAAGTTATACGATTTCAAGGTGTGAATATATTTCCGTGCAATATCAGTGTCTTTTGAAATATCGATATTGAAATCTCCAATAAGTAATGTGTCTTGTTTGTTTTTATTTAATATTATTTCTAAAGAGTCAAAGAAGTCTGTTATATTTGAGTTCGGCTTACGGTAAAAAACATACAGATTTAGAGGTTTAATATTTTTGCCGTAATCCTAATTCCTAGAAAGGTATTTTCACTGCCGCATTCTTCGATTTTTTTATTGTCGAGTGTATTATGCATGTAAATGGCGACTCCTCCTCCTCTGTCCATCTCACGGGAAGCAAAATTTCCAGAGTAGTCGGCAATATTGAAAAAAGTTTCCTCTCCTTTACGTAGCCAGGTTTCCGTGATTACGAGAATATGAACTGTTTCTGAAATGTTTTTTAGAGTTTCTTCAATTTCGTCAATTTTGTTTCTAATGCTTCTAGCATTCATGTACATAATACGCATACAGGAGCTTTTAGTGATGTATTCTTGTATATTGAAACATTTTTTTTCCTTGAAGTTGCCTTTAGCAGTGTCCCACGTAGTCTATCCTTTCTCTGAAGCGCTCATCCATCAGCTTCCAGAGTGGGCAATCTGGATTTGTTGCCCGGTGGGTTCTTGAAACTCCGGTGCAATTTGAGCACGTTGGTTCTTTCGCCTTGTTGGGACATGTGTCATATTTATGACTTTCTCCACAGTGAAAGCAAGTTATCTTCTCTGTACAAAAACGTTGGGTGTGACCAAAACCCAGGCATTAGTAGCATTGCATCACCGGTGATTGATCTTCTACTACAAGACGTTGATATCCTACGTTTACTCGTCCAGCATTTATAATTCATGTTCATATTTTCTACCATGTTTACAGAGTTAAATAAAATTAAAAATACTAACAAGTTTTTGGCAGAGAAGAGAATAAATGTATATGATTCATATGGACATTCTGATTTATTATGAGTTACATGTCAATTCAAAAAAAACATCAGCCGTCAAGCTAAAATTAAATGTGAAGGAGAATGAAATACATGAGTTTTTTTTCTCCAGGAATGCGGTGCCCTTGCGGTGATTTTTCATAAAAAAGCACAATACAAATCATCCAATTATTATTATTATGATATTTTGACGACCGCTTCGTATGTGCTGCATTATCCACTAAAATAAACAACGAGAACATATACCGTAACAGTCGGGGCTTCGATAGTATAAACGGTTTTTCAAAAACGTAGTCTGCAATCACTACCCTGTCATCACTTAATCGTTTCCATTAGGCCATCCACCGAGCCCATTAATTGGAAAAAAAAAACTATTTCTGTATTCCGATCTGAACATTGTGGACGTGATGAATCGAATTGGCATTTATTATTATTCGAATTATTTTACATAGAGTGATTAACGTAGAGTTTAACCTCACTGACGAATACTGGCAGTCTATACATTCTTATACCTACATTGGGATATCCATTACGATACATGACAGATTTCATTACGTTATGGCTAGGGCCTTAATTGAGAAGCTTTGGTAGTAGGAATAAAAGCAATCTCTCCTAGGAGGATCACTTTTAGTTTATTGACATGACATGATTTTTCGTACACTAAACTGATATTCCTTGAAGTAATAATAACATGAAAATATATTATTATTCTTATATTGCGCGATCTTGTAGTGTTTCGTCACACGTGGCACTTGAAATAATGATTAAATATTACAAAAACCTCGTTGTACTATTTAATCACTGAAGAAAATAATATTAACATAGAAAAAACAGCAGAAATTTTTTTTTTCAGTCACAATATAAGTCATTAGCTAAGTTGGGAAAGCGGTTGCCCCGGATAAGCAGAGGTCCTGGGTTTGAGTCCCAGATGCGACTGAAATCTTTTTATTTTCTGTTGTTTTTTCCGATTTCATATTTCATTAGGTTATGTTAATATCACGTTCTTCAATGATTAAATATTATAACGAGGTTTTTAAATCTCAATAAAAATAACTAATAATTAAAAATTGAATATAGTATACTTTAGACTTTTATAAAAAGTCAATAGATGTCTCATATAAATAAAAAAAATCGGATATTCATCCGAGACACTGTGTAATTTGCAATTGTGTTCGTAAAGAACATTGTAATCATCATAAAGATAGTTGCCAATAATATGGGATTAAAATGGAGAATAATATTGACAAATCTTGAATTTAAGATATGATTTCGACGAAGATGACATAAATTAAACTGGACTCATTAGCTTAGTTGGCAAGGTGTTTGCCCCGGATAGGCAGAGGTCCTGGGTTCGAGTCAGATATGCGATTTAAATCATTTTATTTTCTGTTATTTTCTGTGGTTTCATGTTTCATTTACGTTATGTTCATATTATTTTCTTCAATAATATGTTATGTTATGTTCATATTATTTTCTTCAGTACGAGTATATTAATAATTTATTTATATACGGTATTATGTTAAAGGTATTGCAATAATAATAATAATAATAATAATAATAAATGTTTATTCCGGTATGTGGGGAGGTTAGTGCAGTCCCACACATTCCATACAATAATATACATTCAATAGTTATAAAAAATATACAAAATATAAACATACATCACATCGTAAAAATAAATAAATAAAGAAAAATAATAATTTAACTAAATAAGAGTAGGATAACTCCTTAAGGGTGCTGCGGCATTTATATTGTGAGGGGCCAATATATTTGTCCAGTATGCGTCGATGCTGGAGGCTGGACTGAGGCGGGCTTCTATGATGAGGATATTCCTGGAGCTGTTTATTCTTTCCCTCATTCCAGCCACCCTGGATCTTATAAGGGCTGCAAAACCGGAAACTCGCCCCTCCGTGAACATACTGGAAGCACTGCAGTATCTGGGGAGGCCAAACATTATGCGGAAGGCGTTATTGTACTGTACGCGAAGTCTTTCCATACTACTCTTTTTGTAGTTTGCCCAGAGTTCGCAGGTGTACAACGTTGCGCAGAAGGCAAGGAATAGAGTCCTTTTCACAGCGGTACTACAAAGGCGAAATCTTCTACTGAGCATATTCGATTTTACGCTGAGAGCTCGTCTTTGCCTATCAATGTCTTCATCATCCATCAGAGTACTGGTGATTATGTGTCCTAGGTATTTGGTTTCTTCAGTCACCTTCAGGATCACACCGTTCAGGGTAGCTGCAGGAATACTAGTCGGGCCTTGTCTATATCTTATGACCAAAAGAGCTGTTTTATTGGGGTTATAAGACATGTTTGTTTCTTCAGCAAACTCTTCACAGATCTTCAGGAGAATGCGCAGCCCTCTTATAGACGGTGCCATTAGTACCATGTCGTCCGCATAACTGATGTTGTTCAAACACTGTCCTCCAATGTGGCAGCCTACCCTTGCATTGTTTAGCCTTTCAGTTAGTTCGTCCATGTAAAGGTTGAACAATATCGGGGACATGCATCCACCCTGTCTGACGCCGCTCTTTAGGAGGAAAGGTTCGGAAAGACCATCTTTCCACCTTACTAGGTTTTCCTGCTGTCTGTGCCACAAGTCAAGGATGTGTATCACCTCCGATGATATTCCTCTATCTCTGAGTTTAGCCCATAACAACGGGTGAGAAACCCTGTCGAAGGCCTTACTCAGGTCGTATTATAATAATAAGAGTTAATTTCTATAGCTCAGTTTTGTGAAGGTTCACCTCAAGTGCGCTTTACACTAACTATCCTAACCTAATATAATTGTAAAATAACAGATATACTACATAGTATATCTGTTATTATAATATATATGCAACCAGAGTTCATCCAAACACAGTTCTTACACAGATGTATTGCTTGCACACAACATTTAAAAACTTCTTATCCGACTTCTGGGAAGAAATTCAAATGAAAATTATAAAAATATTAAAAATAATTTGCAAAAATGAAATAATTTCTATTTAATGTAATAAAAGAAAACTCTATGAAACTTTTTGCACAACTGTCGAAACATTTCGTACACTAAAATTCGATTTAAGGGTTTTTAAATTATTAAAAACAAAAAAAAGCTTTTTGGTTTATGTTGGATTCGTTTTTTTTTTGTAAAGACTTTATGTCTCTTTTAAAAAGTGTGCCGATTTATACGTGTGTTAAATTATCCTGCCACCGTTGGAAGGCTATGCATATGCACCAATACACATATTTCAATGTCTGTGTTGTTTGAAAAAAATCTAAATTAAAAAAATAAATGAAAAATTATCTGATACCACATAAGAGTCCCAACTGCTCCTAACCGTCTGGAGTCAGTGAGACAATGGCATCCCCAATTAGGGTATGTTGTGAGGTCGAACGTATTGAGGAGGAAAAGGAGATGATGAAGAAGGAAGGTGGGGAAGAATATAACGATTTATATCTTGTCACCAAACACGGCTAAAGCCATTTCTAGCAACGTTTCGATAATGAATGGTGGTCTTTCATCAGGGCGATACTGATAGTATCTACCCGCTGGAACGTGCCGCAAATATTCTACATAATATTTTTAATTAATAAGAAGTGAAATAATACAATTTAATCAAATAAAATTTACTTGCGCACGCCGGGATTTGAATCTCGACCTTCAGAATCGTAGCCGAGGATTGTAACCATTCAACCACGAAGGCCGAAAAATATACTTAAAATTACTTGCATTGTTGTATTTTCATAAAATTAACCAAACTCCCTGTTATGTTAAATATTACATATCAAACAACCCAACATATTTAATTGAAGATCTAAGAAATATATGATAAATATTTAATTTATATAATACGCAAGTTTAATATTTTAAAATTGAAAAGAGCATACAGAACTTCCGTATTTACATAAAACCGTTTTATTTTTCGAACGAATTTAAACTGAATACCTATTTTAAATTTATATTATTTTAATAACGTGTGTTTGAATAATAGGAACGATTCTAAAAAACGTTTTCGTTAATTTTACAAATTTCTTATCACTTTGGAAATGTAAAGTAAAAATTCTGCTCGAGGAAATCCGCTTCGAAAAAATTTGAACGAAATCACGTACCCCTTGTGCAGGTGACGAAAAGGTTGAAATTCCCGCTAGACACCGGCCGCATTTTTGTAATTAAATAAAAAGCATCACCAAAATGCGCGTTTTATTTTATTTTTAAAGCTAAATAATAAATAATAAAATGTTTTTCGGCCATGTCGTAAAAACAAATAAATTGCCACGTTAAACAATATGACAATATCCGAAAAAAGGATTGGTGAATAGGATATTTAAACATTACTTTAGGTGTGATACTTTTTTTTTCTAGGCCTATAAAAAGGTTTACTAAAAAATGCCCTATAAAACCAGGAACCAAGGTGTGTTCTAATTGGAGTATTTAATTAAATCTACTATGATATTTCCAGGTTATCGAATTTTCAAACGAAAAGCACATGATTTAGCATTACTTCACATTGTATCGCATTAAGAAAATAAAAAGAGTTAGTTAAGTTGTTTGTAAGGAAATTAATTGTATTACCTGCTCAATATTTCAGTTAGTTTCTTTAACTTCTCTGCACATTTTGCTCATGAAAGGAGTTGAAGGAGCCTGGTAAAAATAACTTTTATATTCAGTGAAATACGTAAAATAAACACAACAGGAAAAATGAATTCATGAATATTAGAGAAGTCAGGGCCATCTCCATGAATTCCCCTTCGGCAGTCCCACCATCAAACTTGTAAGAGTAGTAAAAACAACATTTTTCTATCATATATTTATGTTGCGTGATAGTGACTTCTCGTGTTTTCTTTTTGTTTGCAAGTTTTTTTAAACAAAATTTGTTTGTAATAAATTTACAAAGTGCCCCGTTATTTCACCATTAAGTATATTAAAATACAATTAGTTATGTGAAACGTCAAGGAATGTTTATCGCAAAGTGCATTAGGGATATCGCTTTCTATTTTATACACGTATGTACCTATTTGTATTTTTTTCGTGTGTGTACGTATCTACTTCAATCGTGTCAGAAACGAATTATGGGTTTTCTTTGATGAATTTCAAGAAAATAATTAATATTTAAAAAACCATTTTATTGAGATGTCTTTCTGAATTGCAAAAATTTCCTCTCTTGCAGAAAGTCATACTGTGTATTAAGGTTATGTTAATATTATTTTCTGCAATGATTAATTATTAAAATGAGGTTTTTAAATCTCAATAAAAATAATTATTAATTAAGAAATTTAAAAATATTTAATAGTTGATCGCAGTTTCGATGACAATAATCGGGCAACCCAATTTCAGCTAACGTAAAACAATCCAAAAGACAGCCCGTTCAGTATATTGATGGTTAGTTTCAATACAGTATATTGATGGTTAGTTTCAATAGTGCTTATTTATACTAACGGAAGCTATTTCAAACTAACCCAATTAATTCAATTGTTAGTAACAACAGCCAATGAAGTTAAATACTTCACTGCATGTGCCGTACTCCAATAAATATTATTGCAAACTATTCAATACCAGTCCTCTTTAATGTTTCAATTAACCAAATTGAAATCAGCTAAATGTACAACAATAATAGATTATGCGAATCGATGGACTGATTTATTAACATTGTTTGCCAACACTAACAATAATCACCTTAGCATTATTCAATCAGCAGAGTATTCTAATTCAAAAAGGTGTACTGCTAATCCAAGGCTAACATCAGTTCTGGGAAGTTGGTTCAGTTTCTGGCTATGGTATATATTTAGCTGTTATGCTATAGGCCGTAGTAGAACCGGAGCCACTGGGTTAATAGAACTAAACAAGAGCTCGGTGGAAGTTCGGTTTGCGTTGTAGGAAATTGAGAAAGCAGAGAATATTAACTAGTTTGCATAACTTTGGCATGAAACTAGACGATGCAAGAAATTTTGGAAGCGATGTACTGTCTAATCGAATCAATTTGTTATAATATTGTTGGGATGCTGTTGTGATTTTGATGTGCTTTTGATTTGATTTGGCCTTAGGCGCTGCATTACCATCAAGAAGAACTAGGTATTTAACGGTAAAAAATTACGGTCAAAACTAACTTTTTCTTTTTGATTGGGTAGATACTAAGATTACGCAAGTCAATAGTATCGGGGGAGGTAGAAGAAAATGGGTTAGGTATATTTATAATATGTATATTTTCTCTTTGTCAACCGATGCAAAAAAAAATTATGAAAACTTTTTTTCTTTAGGACAGTTGCTTAGAAAAAGGTACACGTATTTTCCTTAAATTTACATAAAGAATGACTACTGAAGTTTCACGGAATGCAATAATACAAATAACTTGATATTTAATTCTTTCGCATGATTTCCCTATATTCTGCAAACCAAAATATTTTTGCTCGCGGTTTATCTAAATAGTAATCCGGTGTCGTCCTGGCTACATGCAATTGTGCAATGCACTCCTACATATTTTAAACACTGTTTCAGGGTTTCACAAGGTTTTCACGTAGGGTCAATCGTGTTTGTCTTATTTACAAATAACATACTTCAAATATTTCATGATGTAGGTATATTATTATTTGCAGATGACATAAACATTTATAAGGAAATTATTAACCTTAATGACTGCTTTGAATTACCTAAAATAGTATTATTACCATATTATCTTTCATGATTGTTTTTTTTATAACAAATAAAAAATAATGACATCCTCACTGAGATTTCCTGTCAGGGAAAATTATAGTAAATTAATGTTAATGCTGAAAACAAAAAGTATAAGTAGTTTCGGTGTACATCTGTATTTGGTGTTAATATATTTTATATTTCAGATCTCCCTATGTAACGTATGTAGCATTTTTAAATTTAGTATTTAGTACACAATTTGAAGATTCACAATTTGAAGAAGTGTGTGATTTTGTTGTGGAGTTTAGTACCATAGTGTAAGAAGCTTTTTTGTCCAAATGTGTTTGTGGTTCCTTGTTGGATATGTTTTTGTCTCTGAGATCTAGTTTTTCTAATATGTGTGTTGGTTTTTATTTTTTGTTTTTCGTATATATCAATGTAAAGCAGTATTGTTTTATAAAATAAATTAATTAAAAAATACTTTGTAATGGCCACTTTATTAATAAACGCATATCAACATGTTTCGAAAGCGATACTTTCTTCATCAGGAATATATAGAATACGTATAATATTACATATATAATACATTCTATGAATTTTCATTCCCGATGAAGAATGTATGTAACAGAAAAATAATTAATAAATAAAAAAATAAAAAATAAAGTACTTCACCACTTTATTAGAAGCAATTTATTTATTTTTGTTTTATGTTATGAAATAAAGGCTATTAAAGAAATAGATTTATCGAGATTTTAGAGGCAAATTTAACAATTATTTGGGGCTAACGGTAATTTGAAAAAAAAATTATACGCCTTCTACTTTGAAAATATAATGAAATATAAAATATATATTTTTTTTTAAAATAAACATTATGGTGGACTATAAATTAAATTAAAAACTACCAATTTACGTTGTAACACTAATTGACCGTATATAATTTAAAATATCGACCCGAAAAAAACAATTTTTTGAAATGTTTTTGTTTTTATATTTTTATGTACGTAATCAAATTTACATAGCAAATACGGTATTTAAAAAAAAAATACGCAAATAATTTTCTAAGCTCCCTCTAAAACTATGAAAATTGATTTTTTTTCTTTGCCAAAAATAATAAAAAAATATAGAAAATATTTCTCATACATACTAGATATTTACTAAACCTTTAATACAAAAATAGACAATATTCAGTTTGGATGGGTATGTTGGCCTCAAATCTAAAATTAAGTTGTGTTTCAAACAGGCATCGC
Source organism: Halesus radiatus (assembly GCA_022606495.2). Lineage (NCBI taxonomy): Eukaryota > Metazoa > Arthropoda > Insecta > Trichoptera > Limnephilidae > Halesus > Halesus radiatus. The sequence goes on from JAHDVE020001156.1 coordinate 141,001, forward strand.
AGCCGTTCCTCTTAACATGTCCCTGGGCCAAGTAAAAACCATATATTGAATTAAAAACATTTATAATAATGTAATTTCCTATATTTTGTCATGTAAGTTCATTCTATTTGCTTAATTTTTTGTTGGATAAACACAGTTTCTTCTGTGTTCCTTGAATAATCGTTTGTGTAAGTATGTGTACTGATATATTTTGGGACTGAAAAACTCCCAATTTTTACAAAAAGGGAGACACGCTTTCAATACGTATGTCTACAATGTTTAAAATTATTTAATAGTATTGAGTGCTTTTCACCATGCTTAATTATTTTAGAGTGTTTCCGTATACTTTCTTATTCATTCATACCTTAAACCTTCACGGTTCTCTAATTCGTTAAATAAATCAAAGGTAATTACGCTGTAGGAAAACATTTTCACCGATAATACGATAGGAAGTAGGAGGGTATCATCGAAATCAGAATTACAAAATTGTTAATAGCGTTTTGCCCGTTGCACCCAACGGAGGTGATTAAATTATATTATTTTATAGTAAACTTGTAAATTAATACTTGAATTTATTTTACCTTATGATTCTCTAATTTTAAATCATGAGGCGTTGGGGAAATAGTGTGATGAAAAATTAAAGTGAAGTTAAATTAATTAATTTAATTAAAAAAAATTATTACCAAATTTGAATTCACAACCCAATCCAATCCAACCTAACCTAAGCTATCATAACTGCCATTGAGTTTATCATAAAGTAAAATATAATATTATGGTTTACGTGTAGGTAATTGCCCCATAAAAATTATTTTATTTATTGAAAATACATAATAATAAAACACATTGTGTAAATGGATTTTGAAATCATATAAATATATCTGTAATCAAGGAAAATATCCGCTAAACTTTGAAATGTGCGCTTTTCTTTTAAAATTTTACTTTAAGTGTAATTTAGGTACACAATCATTTCAATTTTTTTTAATGTTAGTTGCAGCTACTTTGTCATCTCTATATATAATAATGAATGCCTGGCTGTCTGTCCTCGATATTCTTAAAAATCATTTAACCAGTTTTGCTGAAAATAGCACAGTTTGTTTTTATTAGTGCCGGGAAGGTTTAGAGAACAGTTCAAACATTCCAATGGCGTAGAGTCCTTTATACAAATAACTTTTCTTCTTTGAGCGTTAAAAAATTCCCACCTGAAATAAAACCCGCTTTTATACGAATAATCATTTAGGTAAATTCTTAATTAATACCAAAGATAAGGATGATAGACTAAGCCACTCGGGTATATATCAACTTAATTGTAAAGATTGTCAGGCTTTTTAAATCGGTAAAACGGCCCGGAACGTCAACTTAAGAGTAAAAGAGCACTTACGATGTCTAAATAATAATGCCTTTTCAGAATTCGCGAATCACTTAATAGAATCAGATCACTCATTCGATAAAGACTCGGGTATTAAAATATTACATAAAAATGAAATTGGAATAAGATTAAACAATTTAGAAGCCCTCGAGATCAAAAAAGCAGTTAATAATAATTTAAACATTATTAATAACCAAATTAATTTAACTAATAGTCCCATACTTAATTTATTCCGGTAATCTCAGCTGTTTCCCCCTCCCTTTCCCCCCTCCTTTTCTTTCCCCCCCACTTACCCTCCCTAAATAATGTCTCCCCTCCCACTCTATATGTGTCTCTTTCTTTCATTTTATATCTCTTTCACTCATTGTTTTATGTATATATATGTGCCTGTATCTAATTATCTTTAGTTAATAATAAGCCCTGACGAAGCTTCGGTGAAGCGAAACCTGGTTGGCGACAGTTATTAATTCAATAAAAGTGGTGTTTTACAAATTGTGTTTTTCATTTAATAACTTATTATATTCGTTTTATTATATACGTTTTGAAAAGATAAATGTTTCAAATAATTAGTTCTATTTTTTTTAAATATGTATTAGACAGCCAAATAAATCAAAACCAACTAAATCTCAAGGCCTCTTTACTTTTATGAGAACCTGCAAACTTTATTTTATTTTTTTGATGTTTAATTTTAATTTTAAAAAATTTAAAATATTTTATAAGTAATAAAATATTGAGAAAATAAAACACATTTTTAGCGGTATCCTGCAGTAGTTTAGTGGCTAATTTGATTCAGTGTCCCGGCCTTGAAATTTGAGTGGTTTTGGTATAAAGCATTCCGCGTAAATAAAACTCGATTGCTTGAGTTTCACGCATCTTACTGATGTTCGAAATGTGTGGAAATCCGATCAAATTTGATTGATTATGTTACACAAATGCGGTTCACGCCATAATAGGCCGTATTGGAGAAGTAGGATGTGGAAAACTCCAATGAAAATCAAACGATGTGAAAAATAACTTCGCCTATGAATATTAATATATACTTTTTCACTAATAGAAACTTTATTTTGTGGCATCATTTTAATTAAAATAAATAACAAAACGTTTTTAATTGCAATAAAAATAATCCCTTAATAAATGAGAATTGCTCGCAAAAAATGTTAGTTTTATTACATTAAAAACAAAACGTTAAAACGTTTTATTACTTATTTAAATATTATAATATTGAGTTTGTATAAAAGCTGAACATTTTTTCGTTAAATTTAAGTTAAATAAAATTAAATAATTAAAAACTAAGATACTTCCAGAACTTAAAAATAACATTATTAAATATTTACTTAAAATTTTAAAAATACACGAGGATCGTACTTGGGGGAGAAACCAAAACGTAACACGGACAGAAACCTAAAATCGTCGATTCCGGAAAGCTTACATGTTTTTCGTTTCCCGCAATAATTATAATTGACAGAGGGAATAGGAGCTTTTCACCGCTAATGAGAGAATCATTGATGGATTTCAATGGAAAAGGCACAACACTATACAACTTCTTCTAATTAACATTATGTTTATTCGTTTAAACATAATCAGGTTTCTTGTTTAACTAAAGGTGTTAATTATTGCCTATAATAATTTGTTTTACCTTTAATTAATTGACTTTTAGTGCTCCCAAATTAGTAACCGTAAATACAATTATGCATCCATTGGACGTCGGCGTATCCGATCTGCAATGTCAATAAATCGTTTCCCTGAAAATAGACAACTATTCTCGGGAAGCTACTAATGACAGATTCGTACAATTTTCATATATGTATATATACATTAATACCATATCTGGTAAGACAATACAATTTATAAAAACATCGTTATTACATGGCTATTAATTGTTATTGTGTTTAATTGGTAGAACTCCATTTTTTTAATATAAAATTTCAAATAAAACAAATTTAATACGTATTTTAGTTTTTAATTATTGTTATAGCTGTTTCGCAGTTCAAAGCCATTTTCAAACTGTGGTTAGGCCACATAAATAAAATATCTAAATTCCAGAGTAGGGTGTTCTTTTAATATGTACAGCAGTTGTGTACAATTAAAGTAACTGTGGGCTCTGTACAATACGCCCAGTTTCTGAAAAGATAACTATAATCTTGCTTCAATGGAGCCCTCATACCTGAGCTGGTCACTTATGGGTTACACCAAATATATCAATGGAATACCGTTGACCGGTCAGTGGCTGAGTTAGCATCGCGTTTGGGTCTCACCCAGGCTTCGTGAGTTCAATTCCTCGGCTGGCTAAGTCCTCCATTAGGACACAAGCAAAATCTTCCGCTTACTGTGATGGTAGTAGAAGATTTTCAAATATTGTCAGGTTATTCGAAACCAGCGAATATTTGTATTTCTTTTAAAAAAAAAAACTATTTGGGAAGTTGTTTAAATGGAGATTATATTATTTCCACATTGTGAACATAGAGAAATGCTGCTTTTATATCCCGAACTAAGCCTTAAACCTAAACTTGTTTAAAACCACTGCCACTTCATTTATTATTTTACTATCTAAAAATACTTCTGTAACAATGATGGTTTTCTTTTTGACATTGGGTTACTTTTATCAAATCAATATTCACAGTTTATCAATACACGTATCTTATGTTTAGTATTACTTTATGTTAGCTCCATTGATACAAATTTCACAAGAGGCCTCTTGTTAAATTTTTTATAAAGGGATCTACCTTAACTCTTTAACATGACTCTAAAATCAGGTCTTAGTCAATGTCCAATATATTTCACAGTGAAATAATATTGATGTAACTATATAAATAATGGTTAATACAATTACGTCAGAAAAATAATGTTTAAGTTCAATTTATCCTTGGCAATCGATAAAACTCTTCACTTGTTACCGATATTATAAAACAGAATCAGAACACCATTATCGTAATTCAGTGCGAAACAGTAATAAAATTGGCGCATCATAGTACTTCAAAATAGATTGTTGTTACTCGGGCTGTAATCCGCTAAGGTTAAAGGTCAACCGAAAAAGGTCATCCCGTAAGCCCTAGGGGACCTTAGAAAAACATATCTCCCGGTCACGTAAAGGCTTACTCCAATGTGCCATAGTATTGACTCCATTCTCTGAATCATTCGGTACGTTCCATACGATTTAGTAAACTGTAGGTGATGAAATCATAATGTCATTGATAATTGATTTGACTTTTCATGTATTAACAAGTCTAAATATGAATTTGGTGGAATGGCGGCAACTTGTATGTACATACATAAATAAAATATATATCTGTACAGTATACAAACCATGAAGGTCATTCAATATTCACGGTGAGGCAATTTTTCAAAAATAATAATTGAAGTTGAATTTTAGAGAGAACACCAATGACATTTCAAAAAATAGAAGGTACGGTAACTGTCGTAGTTTGATTTCGATCAGATTTAGTATTAAACTTTCACACATCGCTTGAAGTCGTGTGCCATCTCCAACAAAATTGAATAAATAAATTTCAAAAGGCCCTCTGTGTGATCAGAAGGTGTTTCTACTACACAGCAAATACTAGTAAAAGCCAGAAAATAAAATTTCATTTCTAAATTATCGCAAATTACTTATTATTATAGAAAAAGTGACATAGGGAATGTAGCGACAAATAAGCATAAGAAGGAAAACCTACTGGCAGAAGGTCGTTTCATACAGCGTTCCATATTTATCTGAGAAATGTCATCTCATTTAGGTTATCAGACCATTCGTACTTATTTTACCCGTACAGTTCTGGTTTGTGAGTCTCTTTTTTATTTGTGAGTACCGCACAAGGGTCCCAACTGCTCCAGGCCCGAGGGAAATAATTTCCCACAAGGTATACATCATGTTTGGGGTTGCTGTGTGGAAGGTCTTTTAGAGGATAAGAAGGAGTGAACCTGGGTCTTGAAGAGACCCATATTGTCAGAAGGAGGAAACACAAAGGCCGGCAAATCATTCCACAGCGAAGCTGTTGAATACAAGAACGTGTCATAGAAGCGAAACGTTTTCATGTGGCAAATGAACAATAATGCGCGCGTTTGGCGTTTTTCCAGACTGCACCGTAGCGAAGGGATCAATGATGCTAGTTCCTCAAAGTATCTTCTATTGAAATACCCGGTAGAACAAGGACAGCATCCCCGCCTAGCGTCTGAGCTGCAAAGTTTGCAATCCGTTTGTTAAGATTGGAGAAGTCTAGGGTTTTTTTCAGATATTTTGGGGCTCACGACCGGATGTGGCCACCAAATTCTACAGTGAGGCGTACTTGCCATTTGTACGAGGTTAGCATTTGTGTACTATTAAAGTATATACGGGCTCTGTACAGTACACCTAGCTAATCCTATCACCAGTCGAGAAGGATTCTAAGGTGTTCTAAATCGATGGCTCGCCGTAATATTCCCTCAGCACGCAGGGTCACTTTATGTTTAAAACAGTGGTACACGTGTAAGAGGTATTTTTAATTTTTGATAAAGGCCAAATGAGCCCGGACCCAACCCACTGATATAATGTTATTCAGTCGGCGACATACGCAATGTGGATCTAGGCATCAGTAATTTTAATAATAAATATGCGTTTCCATTAATTTTGTGAATAGCCTTCAGAAGTAACCCTAAAGCAAGCGGTCTTTTTTATGTAGAGATTGATAAAAATTTCCCAATATAAAAACAGAACAAAAAAAATCATTTAACGTACTTTTTGTAATCTCTCCAATCTACCAATAATTTTTTATCTAAATTTGAAAATGGTTTGTATAAACGGATACCTCTAGGGTCAAACCAACAGCAAAAATCGAAGCTGATTTAATTTCCAAAGTGTGAAAGGTCGTTTCATAAAATACGAAAAAATGTCCTACGGGTCGAAAAATAATTAATGATAAAATTTTAAATTCAAATTTATCATTCCGGACAACTTAATTCTCATGGGGCTGGTGACATTGTTTGAAAAATTGGTACTTTGCGAAAATATCGGGGAATATTTTTAAAATTTGATAAACCCGCGGGACTTTGTTTCGTGTTGACGTATTTGTTTTTTCAGCGATTCTCGATCCAATGCTAAACGGATTCCTCCCCGGGCTTCTTTACCGGTGAGGATTTTGGTAAAATACGCAATACTGTTCAGAGAGATATACTGTGCTCGTGGAAATCACACTTTCCAGGTCGAACACTAACATAAATTTTTCTTATATAGAATTTCCGTGACTATTTTCATACATACTAGTATATACACAGTGGGGTGCATTGATCAATGACCAAACGCAGGCAGTGTATTGTTTTTCAAGTACAGTTATGAATTTGTGCGTTGTATATTTGAAAACGGACATTTTATTATCTCACAAAAAAGTTGTATCATCATAATTAAGAAACCATTTATCTATATAGAACGATTGTGAAGTAAAAATTTAACAAATTTATGGAAAAAAATATATTTTGATCAAAAAATCTTTTATTTTCTTTAATAATTGATTTTTCTTAAGGTAGGTGAAGCACAACCTTTAGGGACTGCACGCCACTACATAAATAAAATATTTTTTTAATCATTGAAGAAGATTATATTAACACATCCCAAATGAACCACGATACCGAAAAAACAACAGGAATTAAAAAGATTTCAGTCGCATTTGGGACTCGAACCCATGACCTCTACCTATCCGGGGTAACCGCTTAACCAACTTAGCTAATGAGACCAGTTCAATTTACGCCATTTACACCGATATCATACTTCATGTTCAAGATTTGGTAATATTATCCTCCATTTTTATAAATCTCATATTATTGGCTGCTATCCTTATGACGATTGCAAAGTTTCATCTAGAACTCAATTGTAATCTGGATAGAGTCTCGGATATACCTACCCGATTTTTATTTATATGAGACATCTATTGACTTATTTTACAAGTCTGGAAAGAAATATTAAATTTATTTTTTATAACTTATTGAAGTTTGTAAACCTCATTGTAATATTCTTCAATGATTAAAATACATTTGAGTTCTGGATGAAACTGGACGACTGAAATCTTTTTAATTTCTGTTGTTTTTTCGGTTTCGTGGTTCATTTGGGATGTGTTAATATTTTCTTCTTCAATGATTGAAATATTACAACGAGGTTTACAAACTTCAATAAGTTATAAAAAATAAATTGAATAAAATAAATGTTTTTTTAAATTTTTTTATTGCATAATATTATTTTCTTTACAATGGGAATTTGTACCAGCTAAGGTACTCCAAGTAGCTTGTCAGTAGGAGCTTAGTTTAACAATATTATATAATACATAATTATTATATAATACAACATTATTATATAATACAACATTATTATATAATAAAACATTATTATATAATACAACAATACTATATAATACAACAATATTATATAATACAACAATAAACAAAAACAATCATTAATTGTTTTTGTCTTTCATTTTTGTGGCATTCAAGTCAGTTTTAAAATGACCTTGTACGCCAAAACAGCTGTCACAATAATTAAAACTAAAATACTTGTAGAATTTACTAAAAACCTTATTACATTAAATTTATATTGGATTAAAAAAAAATTATAATCATAAAAATTGTACTACAATAATAGAACAATATTGGTGAAGTAAGCATGCGAATTGCATAGAAATGAGATTGAATGAGAAGGAAATGAATCATCTAAGCATAGACGAAACATGGAGCAATATGAAAGTGAGTCTTAGTGAATCTGCTAGAGAGGTATATGGAATAGGTAAACAAGGTAGGAAGAAAAGTGATGCATGGTGGAATGATGAGATTAATGGACTGGTCTCAGAGAAGAAGAAACCATGGTTATCTCTGATAGCGACTGGCAGTTCTCGTAGTGAAGAACGAAATCAAGCGAAAGAAGTATACAAGAGATGTAATAAAAGAGTAAATGTTGTGATGAAAGAACGAAATAATCGTGTGGAAGAGGAAGAAGGAATAAAAATGAAAAAACTCTTCCAAGAAAACATTTAACTGTTTTGGAATGAGGTCAAAAAGTCCCGGAATGGTCCAGAAAGCGGATGTATAAATTATAAAATAGAAAGATGGAAACATTTTAACGAATGAGACAGAAATAAAAGGGAGATAGAGGAAATACTTTGTAGAAGTTTTTGAAAGCAACCCGACTGATACTGATTCCAGTGGCGATTCAGGTATGCATGAAGATTGTGTGAATGTTACCAAAATCAGCATTGATGAAATAAAAAGATCGGTTAAATATATGGAGAATCGTA